>PVLD010014626.1:0-51637 GCA_004027595.1 Dinomys branickii | reverse complement strand
ACTAAATTTGCATGTCTGTATATGGGTCCATACATCTACAATTCGAAGATATCAATGGATAAAGCAACAACTACTGTTGAGACCATATCACCTTGTCTATAGATTAGTTGTGATTGTACTATTTTCTATGATAATGGGTGTCTGTTTGTCAATATGTTTTTGTACTTTTATGTTTCTAAAATTAAAAAAAAAAAAAAGAACTTAGGCAATGTTCTCAAATCCAGCTTGCAGTATTTGTACATACATGAAGCTTGCTAACTAGTATCTATATTTTTAGTATAAAGCATTATTGTAAAACTGCACTTTTCTCACAGATAAAGGCACCCTCAACTTTCCTCCAGGGGTGAAGGGCATTGCAGTATTTTCTTGATGATGGGAAGAGGGAGTTTCCAAATAGAAGTAAAAACTAAAGCCTGGCTCTTTTCTTGCGTATATACTGTGGGGTCCTGCTGAGGCATGTTGACAGAAATAAAATTGTCCTCTGTCTGTCTGTCTGTCTGTCTGTCTCTCTCTCTCTCTCTCTCTCAATCTCTCTCTCTCTCAATTGCACACAGGCTCCTTCCTTCCCGCCATCCCTCTTTCATAGCCTTCCTTTCCTCCTCCCCAAGATGGTGATATATATATATATATATATATATATATATATATATATATATAATTTTATATATATATATTAGAAAGTGTATATGTATATATACTTTCTAACGAAGTCAGATAATTTCACAAATCATAAATCATATAAAATTTACAAACAAAACTACCTAAAATATCTATTCTTACGTATGAAAACATATGCTTCATATTAAATTAATATTCTTACCACTTGAGGTAGAGAACAATCGGGATGAAGGGAAGGAGAGGAGGGAGAGGGGGATAGCTGTGTAGGTATTTATGTATGTGTGGAATGGCTGACATGGTTGCACTGCTGTCTCATGTCATATTGATGTGGGAAACAATTGGTGATTAGTTGTTTGATCAACCTTGTATGTCTATTTGTATTGTCCTGAGTATACACTCTGAAGCTACCAACGTGTAATACAGCAACCACTGTCGATCCCCTGCCACCTTATCTGTAGTTCGGTTTTTGTACTGTTCTTGTGCCACTGTGTGTATGTTTGTTAGTGTTTTTGTTCTTTTACTTTTAAAATGAAAAAATAAATAAATAAAATAAAATAATAAAAATTAAAAAATATTCTTACCACTTGATATTTACATCTACTATTGGACTTTTCAAGGTTTTTTTTTAGTTGTTGGCTAAGGAGTATATTTTTAGTTAAGTTTGTTGCTTTTGATTTACTAGGGATCTTTTCCAGAAGAAAAAAACTTGAAATGTGTCCATCAAACATTTTACAATTCAACAAAGTCTTGACATAAAAAGTTTTCCAGACATTTTCGGAGTGAAAATATGATCAAATAGCTCAAGTGAAGGCCAAGATTTCAACTTGGGTCTTCACCATTCTCTCATGCTCCAAGACTATTAGGAAAAACACGATAGGCAATTTGTAAAACTAAATGACATGTTTTTTTGGAAGAGAAAAATTCCTTATATTAATTAGATTATGGTGACATTTCACTGACACAGGACCCACTAGATTATGGAATTTAATGGGTGACATCTGACTTAACTCCCATCCAAGAAGCCTGTTATCGCAAGTAGCACAGGCGCCTCCTCTCGGCACACAGCACAGTCTCAGTCGAAAAGCAATGGTATGAAAGTGCATTTGAGTTTCAAAAACTCTTTTGCACAATGAGGAATATTTTTTGATATTGAAAGTGTTGATTTTTCAGCAAGATCTTTTCCCACTTTTTACAGATTTCCAGGAGCCTCTTGCAGCCTTGGGGAATTTCTCCGGATACATGGCCCTGTATGTTTCTTCCTGTATACAGGGGCAGAATTTCCTCAGCATGCAATAGAGTGTCCCAGCATGGTGACATAGAAAATAAGGAGCCCTCTCTCCGTCCTCATTAAAAACAAACTGTTCGTGTTCACCTGAATAAATTCCTAGAGCTCATGATCCAGAAGAGACTGCCTCGCCGGGGGGAAGCAAGCAAAGAAAGTATGTAAACACGTCCTTCCAAGGTTTACGACCCGTATCTCATGCCCTCCTTTCTCGTTTCCTCCTTACTTTTTTATCTTCTTTCTTCTTCTTCCTCTCTGTTTCTTTCTTTCCTCTCTCCTTCCTCCATGCAACCTCCACTGTTAACAGAGAGATCAAATGGAAGACCAGCAAAAGGGAGCATTGGGTTAGAAAACCAGGGACCGTGAGTTACCTGCACCAACATCTGGAACAAAACTCACTAAGAGAAGAGGTTAGACTGAGCTTTAAAATGCTGCCATTACAATAAACATTTCCCCCTACCAGCACCACCAAAAATAATGGCAATAGGGGATTTTATTTTTCTTGTGGTCATTCCAACACCATGACCAGGGCACTTTTATCGGGCTCTGTATTTAAAATTTGTACTGGAAGACCTAGAATGAAACTGTTAGACTTACATTCCATCTGTACAGAATGTTGTATTTCTCTGCTTTCTTTAAGGACAGGATTTTATTCACTAATGCATTACAACTAGCTTCAAAATGGGAAGGCTTAATGATTACCCTTATGCTTTTATCACCATATTTATGTACGTGCTAGAGTAGTGATTGCAAAATAGGACACATAAATCACAAGAGATACAAGTAAAACACACACTGGAATATGAGAACATTTTGTCTTAAAAAAGAAACAATAATAAAAACAATATAGTATTTCAAAACAAGATGGGAGCAAATTAACAATGGTTACTATATTGCATATTGTTATCTTCAAGTAGTTGCTCAAATTACCAGATTTAGACATCCAAAACTGATCAAATCATACATTCAAGAAACTAATAGAAATCAGTACTATTATCTTAGCATTCTTGTGTGTATGTATATTTTTCCCTTCCTTCTTTTCCCTTTTCTCCCATTCCAGTTGTTCTTTCCTTTTGAGCAGTTTCCCTTTCACAATATCTATGATACCTTTCAGATTTTATTTACACTTTCAGTTACACTAGGGAGACCATACAATATTTCCACATGCGGTTCTGATTTATTTCATTTATGTTTATGGTCTCTAGTTGCATCCATTTATCTACAAAAGCTTTCAGTTTATCTTTCTTTATAGCTGAGTAGTACTCCATTGTATAAAAATACCACATCTTTTTATCCATTCTTCAGTTGATGGGCATTTGGATCATTTCCAAGATTTGGCTAGGACAAATTGTGCTGTTATAAACATGGGTACACTTGTATTGCTCTGGTATGATGCTTTCAGTTCCTCTGGAAGAATATGCAGAAGGAGAATAGTTGGGTCAAATGGTACCTCTGATCCTAGATTTTTTAGGAATCTCCACACTTATTTCCACAGGGGTTGCACTAGTGTACGCTCTCACCAAAAGGTGAGAAGGGTTCCTTTTCCCCCCACAGCCCCCCCAGCATTTGTTATTGGTTGAATTATTGATGATAATCATTCTTTCTCGGGTGAGATAAAATATCAGTGTTGTTTTAATTTCCATTTCTTGAATGACCAATGATATTGAACATGTTTTCATATATTTATTTGCCATTTATACTTCTTCATATGAGAAGTTTGTATTCATCTCAGATGCCTGTTTTGGAATTGGGTCTTTGATTTTTTTTATTTTAAAAAAAAGAAGAAAACATATTAAAAACAGACATCCATTTACAAAATAGCATAAGAACAATACAAACAATACAGAGTTACAGACCAAGTGGTAGGAATTTAACAATGGTTGTTATATTATGTATTGATATCTTCAAAGTGGTTTCTCAGGAAAACAAATAGAGACATGCAATATTGATCAAACAAGTAATCATTAACTGTTCCTTTCAGTAAAGCAATAGAAGACAGTAGTATAACTGTTAGCCATCCTGTATATATATACATACATGATTTCCCCTTCTCTTCTCCAGTTGCCCACTACTTTTGAGCATTTTCCATTCATTTCATGATCTCTATCACACCTCCTAGTTTTTGTTCACTCTTTCAGGTTCTTACACTAGTGAGCCAATATGTGGCTTACACATGCACATCTGATTTATTTCACTTATGAGTATGGTCTCTAGTTCCTATGAAAACCTCTATTTTATCTTTATAGCTGAGTAATATTCCATTATATAAAAGTACCACAATTTTTTTATCCAATCCTCAGTGGATGGACATTTGAGTTGTTTCCACAATTTAGCAATTACAAATTGTGCCGCTATGAGCAGGAGAACACATATATCACTGTGATACAATGTTTTCAGATATTCTGGGAAAATACCCAGAAGGGGAATAGATGGATTTAATGCGACCTTTAGACCTAGTTTCTTGAGGAATCTCCAAACTGATTTCCACAGTGGTTTCACCAGTCTACATTCCCACCAGCAGTGGAGAGGAGTTCTATTTCTCCACAGATTTGACAGCATTTGTTATTGGTTGATTTCTTAAAGATAGCCATTCTTACTGGGGTGAAGTGAAATCTCAGTGTTCTTTTATTTTGCTTTTCTTGAATGACTAATGATGTTGAACATTTCTCATGTATTCATTTGCCATTTGTATTTCTTTATCTAAGAAGTCTGTATTCATCTCAGCTGCCCATTTTTAAATTGGGTCTTTGAATTTGGAGGGGCTGTTTTTTAATTCTTTATATGTTCTAGATAGAAGACCTTTGTCCAAGGGATATTCAGCTAGAATTTTTTCCAAATTTGTGAGTTTTCTTTTTACTCTGCTGGTGATTTCTTTAGATGTGCAGAAACTTTTCAGTGGGATGAGATTCCAGTTGTTGATTCTTTGAAGTATTTCACGGGCAGTTTGGCTTTTGTTCCTGAACTCTCTGCCTACTTTCATGTCTTCAAAGTTTTTACCTACTTTCTCTTCCAATAGATTTAGTATTTCTGCTTCAATATTGAGATCTGTCATCTAGCTTGACTTGAGTTTAGTGTGATAGACTTGGGTCTATTTTCAGTCTTTCGCAAGTGGCAAGCCAATTTTTGCAGCACCATTTATTAAAGAGCCTATCTTTTTACCAGTGCGCTTGATTGGCCCCTTTGCCAAAGATTAGGTGGCTGAGTGTGTTTGTGGTTGTGGTTGTTTTTTCCAGTCTATTCCATTGATCCTCTGGTCAGAATTTTAGCCAGTGCCATGTTGATTTTATTACAGTAGCTTTGTGGAATAATTTCAGGTTAGGGATTGTAATTCCACCTGACTTGTTCTTGTTGCCCAGGATAGCTTTTGCTATTCTGGGTCTCTTCTGGTTCCAGATGAATTTAAAGAATGTTTTCTCTAGGTCTGTGTGGTATGCTAATAGTAGTTTAATGGGAATTGCACTGAATCTGAACAACAATTTTGGTAGTATGGTCATTTTCACAATGTTGGTTCTTCCTGTCCATGAGTAAGGAATATTTTTCCATTTATTGAAGTCCTCTTTGATCTCTTTTTTCAAAGTACTGTAGTTTTCATTGAATAGATCTTTTACTTCTTTTGTTAGACTGACTCCTAAATATTTCAATTTCTTGGATGCTATTGTGAAAGGAATGGTTTCCTTAATTTCTCTCAGTCTGTTTGTTGTTTGTATATAGGAATGCTATTAATTTTTTGGTGTGGATTTTGTATAGAGCTACTCTGCTGAACTTGTCAATTCTGTCCAAATGTCTTCTTGTGGAGTTTTTGGGGTCCTCCATGTATAGTATCATGTCGTATGCAAATAGTGATAGTTTTACTTCTTCCTTTCCTATCTTTATTCCTTTTATTTCTCTCTCTTGTCTAACTGCTCTGGCTAATGCTTCCAGAACTATGTTGAACAGGAGTGGTGAGAGCAGACATCCTTGTCTTGTGCCTGAATTTAAAGTAAAGGCTTTCAGTTTTTGTCCATTTAGTATGATGTTGGCTGTTGGTTTGTCATAGATGGCTTTGATCAAGTTGAGGTAAAGACCATCTATTCCTATTTTCTGTAGAGTTTTTATCATGAATGCATTTTGGGCTTTGTCAAAAGCTCTTTCTGCATCTTTTGAGATGATCATGTGATTTTTGTCTTTGGCTCTATTGATATGGTGTATAACATTAATTGATTTGCAAATATTGAACCATCCCTGCATTCCTAGAATGAATCTGACTTGGTCGTGGTGTATGATTTTCTTGATGATTTGCTGCATTCTGTTTGCTAGTATTTTATTGAGCATTTTTGCATCTACGTTCATTAGGGAGATTGGTCTGTACTTCTCTTTCTTGGTTGGGTCTTTCTCTGGTTTTGGTATCACTATAATACTTGCCTCCAAAAATGAGTTAGGGAGAATTGCTTCCTTTTCAATTTCACTGAGGAGTTTGAGGAGTGTTGGTACTAAATCTTCTCTGAATTTCTTGTGAAATTCTGCTTTGAATCCATCAGGGCCTGGGATTTTCTTTGTCAGTAAGTTTTAAATTACATTTTCAATCTCATTAATTGATATTGGGTTGTTCAAGATCTTTGTATCTTCCTGATTCAACTTTGGTGATTCATACATATCTAGGAATCTCTCCATTTCTTCTGAGCTTTCTATGCAATGTAAGTAAAGATTTTCAAAGTAGGAATTAATGATATTCTGAATTTCTGTAGAATCTGTAGCAATTTCATCCTTTTCGTTCCTTATTGTATGAATTTGAATTCTTCCCTTTTCTTGATAAGGTTGGCTAGGGGTTTCTCAATTTTATTTATTCTTTCAAAGAACCAACTCTTTGATTCACTTATTTTTTGAAGAGTTTTCTTCATCTCAATTGCATTAATTTCTGCCCTAAGCTTTATTATCTCCTCCCTTCTTTGGGCTTTGGGTTGGACTTCTTCTTTTTCTAAAAATTTGAGGTGCAGCATTAGTCTGTTTATTTCTTCTCTGTTTTCCTTATGTTTGAGTTCACCACTATAAATTTCCGTATGAGAACTGCTTTCATTACATCCCACAGATTCCAGTAAGTTGTATCTACATTTTTGTTTGTTTGTAGGTATTTTTTTAATTTCTTCTTTAATTTCTTCTGTGACCCACTGGTTGTTCAGGGGGTTGTTGTCTAATTTCCAAGTGCTTATGGAGTTTTTGGAGTTCCTTTTGTCATTAATTTTCAATTTCATTGCACCGTGTTCAGATAATATGCATGGGATAATTTCAATTCTTTTGCATTTAGGTATGCTCTATGGGCTAGAATGTGGTCTATTTTAGAGAAAGTCCCATGTGCATTCTGAGAAAAATGTGTATTCTGATGTTGTGGAGTGGAACACTCTGTATACATCTACTAAATCCATTTGTTCACAGCTTTGGTTCAGATCTGTTATTTCTTTCTGATTTTTTTGTCCAATTGACCTATCTCTTTGTGTCAAAGGGATGTTGAGGCCCCCTATTATAATAATGTTATTAATTATATGGGCTTTCTTGTCTGTTGAGTTTTGTCTTATGTAGTTTGGTGCTCTGATACTTGGTGTATACATGTTTAGGATTGTTATCTCATCCCCTTGCAGTTTTCCACTAACAAGTATGTAGTGAATTTCTTTATCTCTTTTGATTGTTCTCGGTTTGAAGTTTACATTGTCTGCAAACATAATAGCTACTCCTGCTTTTTCTGGGTTCCTGTTACATAAAGGATTGTTTTCCATCCTTTACTTTCACACTGTGGATTTCCTTTTGAGTAAAATGTGTTTCTTGTATACAGCACATCGTTGGATTTTGTTTCTTAATCCACTCTGCTAGTGTGTTTGTTTTGACTGGTGAATTGCGGCCATATACGTTTTTGGTTATAAGCTATATGTGTTGGCTTATCATTGTCATGTTATTTACTTGCTATTGGTTTCTTATTTTTTCTACCTCTTTACTTGCTTGCTCTTTTTGAGGATTCCTTTCTATTATTGTTCTTGAAATTGTGTTAATTTTCGTCTCTCTCTAAAATGTCTTTTAATACTTTTTGTAATGATGGTTTGGCACTCATGAAGTTCTTCAGTTGCTCTTTGTTGTGGAAATATTTTATTTGTCTATTAAACTTGAAGGAAAGTTTGGCAGGACACATCAGTCTTGGTTGGAACCTGTTTTGTCTTAGGACTTGTAATATTTCACTCCAAGCTCCTCTCAACTGGATGGTTTGTGTTGAGATGTCAGCTGTGATTCTGATGGACTTTCCTTTATAGGTCACCTGTTTCTTTTCTCTAGCAGTTTTTAATATTCTGTTCTTTTGCTGGAGATCTGAGATCTTGATTATTATATATCTGGTTGTAGTTTTATTATGGTTATGACTAGTAGACATTCTATATGCCTCATTACTGTATCTCAGGTTCTGTTCCCATGCTTGGGAAATTTTCTGCTATTATTTCTGCACATATTCTTTTCATGTCATTTGTGTTGCCTCCTGCTGCTTCATTGACTCCTATTATTCTGACATTTCTCTTTGCCTCATCTTGCACCTTTTGAATTGATTTTTCCTGGATCCTTGTTGATTTTAAGAGATCTTTCCTTTCACAATCGCTAGCTGCCATGCCATCTTCAAGATCTGAAATTCTATCTTCAGCTTCATTCAGGTGGTTTTGCAACCTCTCAGTAGAGGTTTTCATTCCCTGGAAATCCCTTTGAGTCTGATTCATGTGTTCTAATTCATTCTTATATTGCTCATGTAACATTTCCATCTGTTGCTTATTTTCATCTATTTTTTTTATCTGTTTCTTCTCTAGATATGCAGAGCATTTCTTTCATTATTATTGTCATTTCATTTTTTCCCTGACAGATTATGTCTGTTCTGATCTCTTCTATGGCCTGATGGAGTTCTTTCTTTACTTCTACTGGAATCATTTCAGGGATTTCAGATGTGTGTTTACCAAGTTCTCCTATGTCAACATTTCCTGGACTTGTTCTGAGTGGGGTGGAGTTCTGAGATTTTGTTTTAGCCCTTCATCTTGTCATGTTTGATGCTGGAGGCAGAACGCTCAGTCTCCGTCTTCTCTGGCAGTTCAGCAAAGGTCACTAGTGGCCCTAGTTTTCCTGGTGGTCCAGCCTGCCCCTCAGTGTCCACTGAGATGTGCTGCTTAGGCTGGAGTCTTCAATTAGATGGTGAAATGTACCTAGTTCTCCCCAGTCTCAGACACAAACTGTGATGTCAGTTGATGGCATCACAGATGGTCTGATCCAGGGACCCCTGGCAGTTCAGGGCACATGTATGACCCAAAATCTGGTTGCACTGGTTCCTAATCAGCCCACCATTAGATATGCCACCTATAGTTCCAATACCAAGGTCTTCTCCAACCCTCTACCTTTCCCTCCTACAGGGTTCACCATTGTCATATACAGGTTTGCAAAAGTCATTTCTTCATGGTCCAAAACATCTGCCAATTCTTGTCACCCTCACAGGCCACGATGTGGCACTTCATTATTCAATGGCTGAACACAATCATAGTTCCAAAACTTAATGAAAAGTGTGAGCTATTTCTGGAAATGGAAAAATCAGCATGCTTAAGTCATGTTCAGTGTGATACTTGGAATTCTTGAGCAAATTAAAGAATAAAAGAAAAACAAGAGTAAAATCAGGAGATATCAAAAGTAGGGTAGTATTTTAATCTTATTGTATGAGCAGTGCAATAAACACATTTAAAATACTTTCAAAATATCACTCAAGAATTCCAAATTCCTCATAGTTTCTCCCTTGGCCACCTCAATTTTCAAAACAAAATATTCAAGTTTTCATGACTTGCAACCCTATATCCACAAAAATAGAAATGTTTCCAGCTTGGACTTCTTACAAAAGGAATTTGCTGGCCTATTTTCTCATAATTACTGTGCAGTCAATCTTTCATTAATGGCTTATATGTTGACACAGAGTTCATAGGTTGTGTTACACTTCTAAATCACTCTCTACCATAAATGAAAGATTTGTGTCAAAACTGAATTTAGAATCTTTTTTGAATTGATTCTCAAGGCAAAGCTAGGTCTAGCTGTTAAATATTGATTAAACCACAAGTGAATTCCAGCTAATTGTATAATTTGGATGGATCTCCCTTTTCCCAAAAATCACTATACAATTTGATACTGTTAGAAAAACTAGTTTTTAATCTATCAATGATCTCATAAAATTCTGTCCCATAACCTGTTCTTACACTTGGAAAATAATTCTCTCCAGGAACTTTGACCCTGACTGTCCATCAGCACATCTTACTCAGGAGGACAGCAGTTATTTTTGGGTGTGGATGTGAAAATTAAGCTTCCATTCTTAAATTTTCTAAATTTATTTCTAATAGTAAACTAACCTTTTGGTAGGGTATAAAATGTAGACTATTTGTTATGGGTTCAACTTTGTCTCCCTAAGAAATAAAATTTGCATGGGAAGTCCAATCCTTATTACCATGATATATGACTCTCCTTGGAGATAGGGTCTTGACAGAGGTAATTAGCTTCCAAGAGGGCCTTTAGGACGAGCCCTAAACCTACACAATTGGAGTACATATAAGAAGAGGAAATCTGGATACAGAAATACACAGAGAGAAGATGATGCAAAGTTATAGGGAACAGAGAAGGCATCTATCTATAAACTGAGGCGAAGCCTGGACTAGGTCCTCTGATGCCTTCATAGGGAACCAAGCCTGCCAATACCTTGACTTCAGACCCTGAGCCTCCAGAACTTATCCAAATACATTTCTTTTGTTCAAATCACCCAGATTGTTGCCTTATTATGTCTGCCTTAATGAACAGAAAAACTATTTCCAATAGTTTGTGAAGATTACAGACAGCTCGTATAATTTTATGTCTGACGAGAAGTCATTTTCTGACTACAGAGCTTTATGAGCACATAGAGGAAATGCCATAAGGCAGCACTGGAGTATCAAAATAAAAAACTGAAGCCAAAGCAAGTTAATTTCATAAACCGATTCATTTTTACCACATGACCCACCATGGGTGACATTTGTGAAGCACTCGTTTCTCCACTCATTGGTACTCCTCCCAAAGACACTAAAATTATCACACAGAAGAGCCCTTAAACCTCCTTGTCATCAGCTACCACTAAAATTTTTATTTTACCCCAGCTTTTCCTTCATATAGCTTCTTTAACAGTCCTTTAAATTGCTGTGTATTGAGACTGTACCATCATCACAGAAGAGACCAACAGAAGAACTACTGATTCAGTGTTTTCCTTTCTTCTCTAGTGTCAACAATAATTAATGTTGCTACTGAAGTAATATGGTTTTAATTTGAGTTTGGGTTGCTGAGGACTAAGGATAACACACAAATCAATAGAACATTAAGGAACTACTATTCCCACAAACCATAATCCGTGATAAACACCACATGACTCAGTAAATCTAAAGAAATGTCTCTTAAAACTCTGATGCCAACTTGCAATGCCAAGCAAGTGCCAGCAGTTTCAGACTCATGAACAAGCAAAAGGTCTCTCTGAAACTCAGAAAAAATGTTGTTTTCTTGTGAGCAAAACAACTTTAGAGTTTGCTAGCTATGTGGACTGAATTGTATGAGCCTTCTTTAACAAAGAAATACACAATAAAAAAAAATATTCACCTGTAGGAAGTTTCTGTTTTTATGGTGGGGGGGTGTTAAATTAGGACTTTATCTAGGAATTTAAAGAAAATGCATGATAATGTCAACTCCAGGGAGTTTGCATGCCACATGAAGTAGCTTCTCCTGTCCACTGAGATGTCCTGTCACCTTATCCAAAAAGATAGTGATTGACACAGTTTTAGACCAATCACTATCATCACGAGGAATAAGAAGTCACATTTTTTCATTTCTATCTACACCAAAGGGTAGGAGAGCACAGATGAACCCATATTGAAGGCCTGTTTGCTGCTGGCACCCAAGGAGATACCAATCTAGTGAGAAGGAGGTGACCATTGTGGGTATCAGATAATGACAATGCTCAGAATCATGTGCCTGCTACCTTCCCCATTTCCAATTCATGGTCAGATTTATGTCAAGCTCCTAAAAGTGAGTGTGGTTATTGGAACTTAGTCTGGGGAAAGGCTCTAAAGATGGCTCTGGGAGAACGAAAAATTCTTGGGTTAATGTGCTAGTACATGGAACAGAGCCTAATAAGAACTTGGAACTCAAATCAGGAATCCAAGGCAGAAACCAGATCTACCGAGTGAAACACTAAGGTGTTGTCATAGATTGTCTGCGCTGAGGACGCTCCCACTGACCTGGATTCTGTATGAATACATGAAACACGAAAGCAGCCAGCAATGGACCACACACTAGGGAGGGTTGGCTTCTCATTTACTAGGAAAAATGAGTCCCTGGACACCAAAGCTTAGCTGGACTGGGAGGAAAGGCAGGGATAATACTATTGCATCATTGTTGAAGCATACACAGCCATTATCCCATGGCATCCCATGGTTCTACATCTATAGACTCAGGCAACCATAGTCAAAAATAACTTAGGAAAAAATGTGTCTGCTCAAAATGTTCACTTTGTTTTTCTTGTCATTATTCCCTTTTCTCCAAGTCATTATTCTTGTTATGGCTCTAACAACACAGTACAGTACTTATTTACATAACATTTACATTGTACTTACATTTAAGTAAATATAAGTGAGTTATGGATGATATGAAGTCTACAGGACCCTGTGAATAGGTTACATGCAAATACTACCTCAGTTTACAGAAGGAACTTGAATATCTGTAGGTTTTGTTATCCACCAGGGGTCCCACAGCCTACCCCTGTGCTGTACTTGCACTTGCTTTTTTTGTGATTCTCTCCTGAAACAGGCCTCATCCTTTTCACAAATCGCCTTGCTAAGCCAGGGATTCAACCAAGGAACAGTGACATCAGTACTGAGCTCTGCTTAAACTTCATCAGAAAAAGACAAAAGGAGAGATCACATTGGAAAACAGGGAAGATTTTACAGAACTGTCTGTTTCAAAAGAAAGGTTTTTTTTTTTTTTTTTTTCCCAAAAGGAGGATTATCCAAGAATCTTCCACAAAGATGAAACCTGACCACTTCAAATGAGAATAGCTCTTAACATACTCTTGTAGAAAATATATTAAAATTAGCCCAACAATAAAATATAATTTTGAAGGAAAAAGATATTTTTGGAATATTCTTTGAATGAGTACAAAATGTAGAATATATTTCAATCCCATCTTTGATTCTGCTTATGAGAACACATAAGGTAAAATGGAGTATTTCTACTTGCTTACTTGGTAAAATAGATCAATTAAGGTAGATAGGGAATGTTAGCAGATGGAAATACGGATTTACACAGAGAAATGAAGAGTGCCAGAAATTAAGCTACAATGGTTAATATATCTTTTAAAAATATTTTTAAAATCTAGGACTTAAAAAGTCATTTTTACAAAGCAAACACTTGAGGAATGGGTCAGCATTTTCATTATTAAGAAAATGAAACGGCAAATCACAGACTGAGAGCAAATACAAATACCAGTGACATTTCTAAGTGGGAATATATGATAATATATAAAGAAGTCTTGCAACTCAGTAATAATGAAATCAACAATTTAATAAATGGGCAAAAGATTTGAATAAAGAAAAAGACATACAGATGACTGAATGGTACATAAAAAGGATTCAGGATCACTAGATATCAGAGAAATGCAAGGTGAAGTCACAAGGAAATACTTCAAACCCACTCCAATACTTATTGCACGATCTGCCAATCCTGCTGAGAAGTATTTCATTAAGAGATATGAAAATACATGCCTGCAGAAACATTTGCACATGAATGTCGATACGAGCTTTATTCACAAAAGCTAAAAACTACAAAAAGCCTAAATGCACATCAGAAGGTGAGTGCATGAGCCAGTTGTGGTACAATCACTCAGTAAAATGCTAGTCAGGACAAAAAGGGAACGAACTACTGAAAGGTGCAATAGCATGAATTAATCACACCGACAATGTGTTGAACAAAAGAAGTCAAGTGCAAAAGAATGCAAAGCGCATGATTTCATTTAAAATTCTAGAACAGGCAAAATTAATCTATAATAGAAATCAGCAGCGCTTGGGTGGATGTTGGAGTTCAGGTGATTGCAAAAAGGGACAAGGAAAGTCAGTCAAGAGAGAACTGTGACAAGTTCTATCTTGACCAAGTGGTTACACAAGTGCACGCATTTGTCAACACTCATTGAATTATAGACTCAACATTTTCTCACGTGTGAATTATATTTCTGTGAAGTTGGTTTTAAGCAATATGAAACTATGCAATGAACAAAACTTTCACCATAACAATCCTCACACAGGCTACAACAGTAATATCTACCCTTGCAGCTTCCCTACCTTTCAGGGTCTCGATGGTTGAGCTGATGCACTTAAAAATCAGTTATTTATAAGCTCCCTTGTACTTATATTCTAAGTTAAAATTAACAGGTCAAGCATAGTCCACAAATCTTTTATACTTAGTGTTATCTGTGCATTTGTACATATATATGTCTGTACATGTCTGTATCATATGTACACATCTATATCTATAGAAGACCCTTTTACATAGAGAGCATAAGAATCCTGAAAGCAGCCTGTAGGTCCACTCACAGATGCACTGATAAAAAAAAATTATTTATACACACTGGATTATTACTGTGCCACAAAGATAGATAAGCTTGAGTCATTTGTAGAAAACAGGTGCACCTTGAGTTCATAATACTAAGTAAAATAAATCAGACACACAGCTTAAATTTGCAGACTTTTTTATATGAGAAACCCAAAATATAAATTAACTAAAGAGCAAAATAAAAAACATGGAGATAGACCTTTCGCAAAAGGGAAGGGGACCCAAAGTTGCAGGCGAAGGGAAGGAGAAGGGGGTGAAAGGCGAGTTAAGATGTGTATTGAGTGCAGCACCATGTAGTACATGATAAATGTGGTCATCATGGACTGAAACATGCACTAATAAAATAAAAAAACTTTCTTTTCATGTGGCATGCTAACTTCATGTCATTTACATGTAAAGTCCCAATTTTTGTGTTTTTATTTCAAAAGTTTGGATATGATATTAATTGATCTTCTAAACTACTGTGAGTTAAGCATCGCTGATGGTACTTTGTTATCGTAAACAAAACCACTTTTGCTTTCTGTGTCGTTCCCATGAGTTCAAATGAGGTCACAGATTGTGCCAGTTTTCAGAACGGCCTTGCTTGCTCTGACAAGTGGGCGTCAAAAGAAGCATTCACTGTATTTCACCTCTGTCCTCAAGCGTGAAGTCAGTGGTCGTCTTTTACTAAGCATATGACATTTAGAGAGTATCAGAAAGAAATAAGTACAACACAGTGGTTAAAGTGGAGATCACATTTAGCTACTCATAAACATCATTTTTCCCAGCCTCAAAGACCTAGGGAGTGGAAACCCATGGTGTAACCTAGGATCTATGTTTAATTAATACAGTCCCGTCACAACCCCATATGTAATGAATTTTAATATCAGGCAGGTCTTCAAAGTACAGGCAAAATGTTAGAGATAACCACAGAGCTTACCTCAGCGGTACCTCCACCCCACTGAACTTGGTCAGAAGGGTTCATATCCAGAATGGAGCCCAGGAATCTAAATTAGTACATGTTGATGATGCGTAATGACCAAATTTCTAACAAGCTCCTTACTCTTAATCTGAGTAAAGAGTTTCTAAATAAGAACTTTATGTGGACAGGGATTTTCTCTCATTCCAATGTTTGGGTTATTTAATTAAGTAACTTCTATTCTTTTAAACAGAACAGTGGAAGATCTTTTTGTTTTTGCTGACTGTTTTTCTAAAGTTCCTTTCAGTAGAAAGAGGCTCAGGGAGCAATAACAAAACAGAAAGTGTTTTCATTTTCTGTTGATGTCAGCATTACAAATTCTCTTTTTCTGTCCCCACAGTGAAATGGAAATTGAACAATTTGTTCTTGTAACTTAGGCTTACAGGGAAGTTATATTTATAGAAACCTCAGGATACTTACTTCTCACACGCCCCTCCAATACCTTCTGTAGAGTTTGAGTTTAGCCAATGACAGTAGCTAACAAAAAGCCAAAATAAGTCATTTTTTGGCAGCAAGTGTCTCCCTGACGAATCACCATAGGAAAGATAGCAGGAGAACTTGACAGTAGGGTAGGAAAAAAAGTAGAAGTGTTTCTAATAGGTTTACTCTTGCTGCAGGTAGCTTATTTTAATTGTCAACATATTAGAACACAAAGTTTCTTCCTAGTCCCATTTCCTCCCATTCCTATGGCTCCCACCAGATTTGACCCATCTTTTGGCAATTCATAGTGCTGTTGTAACAGCAGCAGCTAAATCTTGATTATGATTTGCTCATACACTGCATGAGATTACAGGGACTAGCATTGCTGTAAAAGGAGTGCTTGCTCCAAGTAGCCTGAAAAGTGCAGGTCTGAATCTGCATGCTGGGAGGGCGAGGCTGGGACTCATTAAGGTTAGGAGTGCTGGCGGCAGTGTACCTAAGCACACAGAACAAGTGAGTATGCAAGCTGGGGGATCCTCTCGCAAGTCAGGATACTCTATGACTACCTCATCTTTAAAGGATATTTTTTTACTCTTTAAAATGCACAGCTTTTATTTTAAATTATTTTTCATATGTAAAGCATTACTCTAAAAAGCACACAGTGCTATTCTCTTGGGCTATTTACATTCAAAATCGTGGCTCACTTTTTAGGGACTAGAAGAACCTGAATGAGACAGCTACTAAATCACTGGTCTATCTTTATCCAAGTCTGGCATGGCAGCGATGCCACATTTCCATGTACTTTAGCAATGCCAAATCACAAGAGTTTGAGTGGTTTTATACTGAGAGTTAGAGATGCTGCTTGCAATGGATCCTGCTACTTAAACAGCAGAGTCCAGCTTTCACAATTGTACTGTATTATACAATACACGGTAAGCCCTTGTAACCTCTGGCTGTGTACTTATCACAGCACAGCTCTAATTTTTGAAAGCCAGAACCTCCCCTCTTGAGAATATGATGGAACAGGTAAACCTTTTTCCAGGGCTCAAAATGTACCATCTACATTCAACTTTAAGGTTCACAGAAGATCTAAAGAGGGTTTTTCCTCTGTATCTATCACCAGTTAATAAAATCCTATTTCCACATATTATGAATATTCTCTCCGCCATTCCAATGACACACATGTATGTTCTCAGCACTGGATACTCTCCTCAGAAACTCAGCAACTTCAGTTCCTTTCAGAAGACTATCTATTGTCAGCCTCTAACCCCAGGAAAACATTTGGGGCTGTAACAGGAATCACCTACTGTGAAGTTCTGATAGCCACCAGCTTCCTGTGCTGTGGCCAATGGAACAGGCTGGAGTTATCTGAGATAATCCATTTGGTGCCAGCCACAAAGCCCGGGTAATTGTTCAGCGTTTCCATGCTCAGGAACCCCTCCTCAGTGACTGACTGCATGCTGCGTCACTACCATTCTGAATCATGCAAATGAGGATGTCATATCCTCTGATTCAGAAGACTTTATTTCATTGAAATTTATTTTAAAATGCCAAGCAGAAAGCTAAGTTTGTTTAGATCTTACTTTCCAAAGACCTCACTTTTCCTTTTCTGACATGGATCCGGCTGTGCAGGGGGAGGCTGGGAAGTGTGCAGAGGGGATGCCAGTATCTGACGCTGACAAACACGTGCATTCAGTAGCAGGGAAGTGCCCTCCTCCTCTCTTATGCTGTTACCCACAGTCCTTGCCAAACTTCATGCAGTATTAAATAGTACATTTCCACCTATGCACTTTCCCCCTCATTTTCCCCAAGGAAAGGGCGAGTCAGGATATGCACATATAGCACACAAAACTGAGATAGCCTTGTTTTATGTTGTTCCATAGCTACTAAGTGAAGTTCCTCGGCTTTGTCTGTACAGAGATCCAGTAACCAGTAGCTATTCTGCATTGGTTTAACTATCTACCCCTAGGCCAGGTACCTGTGACATTGTACTCTGTACTGACAGACAATGTGTGTAGATGTTAAATGTAGCATTTGAGTCCCAGTGAGCTGGTTGTGTGACTTACTAGTTGTGTGAACTCCGGAAATTCAGAGAAGCTATTTGAGCCCTAGTTTACTCAAGTTTAAAATGAGTTAATAGCAGTACCTATCTCATAGAATTATTGTAAAGATTAATTAATAGAATGCATGCTTCGTGCTCGCTTCGGCAGCACATATACTAAAATTGGAACGATAGAACGCATGCTTAGTTCCTAGATCAATGTCTGGCAGATATGAATTACTACTTGATGGTTAACCATCCTGATAGCACACACTATTCCCAAATAATTTCTTTAACTCAGAGTTAAAGCCAAAAGAAACACGTTTTATAGTTTGAAAGACAGAACACTATAATGCAGATTTAGGAGTCTTCAAACTACAATTAAAAAATTGCCAGGCTAAAAAATCATCCTAGCACTTAAAAGGCAGCCAAGTTTTTAAAAAAATTATGTCTTTGTTGAGTGACTTTCAAAATCCATATTCTCATCTATTAAGTAAAAGAATCAATTCTTGTGGGATTTCAGTGGCACTTAATTAAATAACAGAGGTAAAGGACTTAGCTCAGAGCAGTAAGTGTGTAATGTTAGTCATCATTTCTACCAAAAATTAAGAGGAAAGTAGGTGTATGAAAAAGTGTAGAAGATAGCATCCATTCACATAAACATGTGCATTGCAGGACTGTGCCACGCATGGGTGTACACACTTTATATATTTTTAAAGTTCATTTATTTAATCCTCACAACTATTCCAGGAGGAAATATCATTACTCAGCACCACTTTACATATGAGGACACAGAGACCAAACCACTACTAAGTTGCAGACTTAGAATTAAATCCCAAGCTCTTAAGGTAATACTCTTGAAGCACTACCCAATAATGGGACTGATTTGTCTGTCTGGTCTCTCCTGGGCACATGTAACCAGTGAGCACTTAAAATGCAGTGGCTGTGACTGAAAAATGGAATTTATAATTTTATCCAACTTTAATTTAATTTGATCAAATAGTCACATTGAATGGCATAGCCTCCACCACCATGTTATATTGCTTGATTAAAAGAACTAGTTGTACTAATGAAACTGGGGAAGACCCTTATCCATACTAGGATGCAGGGGTACCCTGTGCCTTGCTCTATAGGATTTACATTGGTCTCTAGTTCCTCCATCTTGACTGCCATTTTATCTTGACCACCATTTTCTTTTGATCATTACCTTTTATGATACCTCAATTGTTTCTGTAGAGGCAGTTTCCATCTCCAAAGTAGTCCACTAACAATAGTTTACTATTGGACATTTTACTGCTATTTCCCAAAATGACTTATGTTTACTCAGTGCCAGGCACTACTCTTCAGATACAGGCCACATGGAGACAGTTGTCACCTCACTGCTCACATCTTGTCTCTTTGGAAGTGGCAGGAATTCTATTTGCCTCTCTTTTGCAGAATTAGAATTTTTTTGATGTCCGAACTAAAAGTGAAGTTTTGGTGAACAGAATCAGACGTGCTGATGCTTTCTGTGCAGTATATATAGTCAAACAACTTTCTCCTGTTCCAGCAAATCAGGCCCTTACTTTTGCCTCTGAGAGCTTCACAGAATTATGCTCCCTGGTTGTACCTGATTGAAAATGGTTAGTCCCCTCCTCTCTAACCTCCACTCCCTCATCACAACCTAGTTATTTCTTAGGTGTGACCTATGCATACTCACAGAGATTTATCAGAGCGGACTGAAATAAATGGTGAACATTTGCATTCTTTAACTGTTATTACAGTAAAAGACCAATTGCCCTTGGTATCCCCCAACGTACCCCCGCTCAGTTCAAACATACCTGTCCCGTCATTCTTGTTCCCTTCGGAATCAGGTCTGGAAGTCTTCTTTTGTGAGGGTCTTTGCAGGTGTAATAAAAAATACAGTGAATGCTGTTGCTGAATGCCACCCAATGGAAATGCAGGTTTGTAAAAACATTACGGTGTATCCTCCTCTGCCGTATTCACTGGATCTGGTGCTCTGTGACTTCCAGCTCTTCCCCAAGGTGCAAATGATCATGAAAGGTAAACACTTGAGGACATCAGGCAGCCATAGCAGTGTAACTAAAGTCGCCCATGAAAGAGAACTTCCAGAACTGCTTCAGAGAGTGGTGAGAATGGACTACATGTGGTCAAAACAAGGGATATTTTGAGAGAGATTAACGGGAATGTGTCTTTCACTGTAAGATAAATGTTTTCAATTTAAATTTTCACAATATTTTTCAATCACACTTCATAAAGATAACGTAAAGAGCCCAGTTGTTTTTCTCCTGAGTTAACTCTGTGTTGTAACCAGTTAAATGATTTCCCTTCAGTAATACTATACACATCTTGTTATCACTTTGACTTCATCGCTTTATTTTTATCCAAACAAGCACTGTCCTGCTTGCAAGCACACCAGAGAACACGGCTCTGTCAGTTTTTCCCAAGTCTCTCGTTTAGTCTCAATTGTAATCCATATTTTTTTCATCTTTTTGAGACAGGGTCTCGCTATGCAGTTCAGGCTGGCCTTGAGCTCACTTTGTAGCCCAGGCTGGTCTCAAATTTGCAAAGATCCTCCTACCTCAGCCTTCTGAGTGTTGGGATTACAGGCATGTGCCACCATGCTCAGTCTTTTTTTTTTTTTTTTTTTTTTTTGGTACCAGGAATCAAACTCAGGACCTTTTCTTGCCAGGCAGGTGCTCGTGTCACTGAGCTATCTCCTGGCCCTGTAGTCAGTATTTTTAAAACTGCATCACTCAAGGTTGGGTCTGTAGCTCAGTGGTACAGCATTTGCCTAGTGAGGGCAAGGCCTGGGGTTCAATCCCTAAGGTTTCAAATAATATAAAAAAATTCAAAACTGCATTTCCAAAATCACTACTGGGATAATTTTCTCAGAAACCGCATGGTAGAAACACTATGGAAAAACTAGAAACTCGAAACAAACTTTAAAAATATGACATAATGATTATCTAATAATGTTTGAAAGTGAACATAGTAGCATGTCCAGATTTTTCAGCTTGAATAGCTGTCCTCAGAGTTCTCTGGGTTGTTCACGTACAAATCGCCTGCTAAGTCATTTCCTTTCTTTGTTTCCAGACTGGATTTCCAAGCAGAATATTCATAGCTCTTTTTGTATATTGGCTGACTCAGGCTTGCCACAGCGTTGTGAGGAAGGTAGATACGTGTGCTGTGTGTTTATCTTACCCTTTTTTTTCCTCTAATGATTCGGGTGGTGGTTTTGAGAGCTTTTCATTTCTCTTGTTTTCTTTGGATGTTCTCTTCTCTCTCCTTTCATTGCTACTGATATGTTAATGGGTTGTCATTTCTTAAATTTGTGCAATACAATGAATCAAAGGGATTAACACAGCATTTTGATATGTGACTTTTTTCTCATTAACCCAACAGAAGACATTTGCCATAGCATTCAACAGAAACAAACCAAGAAAATTAAATTCCTGCTTCTCTCAAGAGACCTGAAAATCAGGTGCTCATGGGCATGGCACTTACCCTCACTTCTCTACGTGTTGTTAGCAGAAGACTTGCAGTCAAAAATTGCACAGATAACTCAGAAATATTGAGAACTGCAAAGCCTCCACGTGGGCTGGGTATGACAATATGGATCAAGAAGGTCTCTCCAGAGTCTTAGGTGTCTATTGGAGAACTTTGGGAAAGTGATTGTATTATGGGGATGCTGTAATGGACTTGCTGATAGGAGGGAGGATCTGGTCTAAAAAGGAGAGCCAATGAGGCTTGCCTGAAATGATATATCCCTCTTCCTGGCCCTACTTTGTCATCATCATGATATGGCATACACCTGTCATCCTACTGCTTGGGAGGCTGAAGCAGGAAGATGGCCATGAGTTCAAGGACAGCCTGAGCTACATAGTGAGTCCAAGGCAAGCCTGAACTACATAGCAAGACCCTATCTAAAAAAAAAAAAAAAAAAAATTGGTTTGTAGGAGTAAGGAAGCATGTACTTTAACACTGATTACAGAATTTGTCCAAAAAGCCAAGATAGATAAACTCTTCAAATATGAGTTCAGAATTATAAAAACATAAGATACCAGTGGATAATGTCATTACCACAGCATTTCATTTGACAGAGCAAGTTGCAAGGCCAGCCTAAATGCAAGGGAACAGAAATAAAAAGAAATAGACTTGATGAGTAAAACTACAGTTTTTACCTAGCAATGACATAGAAATAACACCAAAAATAAGGAAGCCAGTAGAAGACACTCTAGTGACCTCAACAGGACATCATGAGCTCAACTGAAGAAGGGCTAGCAACAGAGCATAGGAGACTAATCTAAGAAATCTTTTTTTGTACTAGGAATTGAACTCAAGACCTTGCACTTGCCAGGCAGGTGCTTATGCCACTGAGCTATATCCCCAGCCCAATCTAAGACCTCTTAATGAGTCAAAGAGACAGTATTTTATGATTGATTGGTTTGGGATGAGAAAAATTAATCCCTCATTTTGCCAAAAGCAAGACAGAAACAACTAAATATTTGTGTGTTTACTGAATTATCTTAACAGCCTATTGCCACATAGCCAACACTTATGCCAGAACCAAAGCTAGCATCAAGAAAGTAGAGCGAATGTAGTTCAATTCAATGGGGCATGTATTAATTCAGCACTCTCATTTCTAGTGCCAAGTAATGACTTTGCCCTCAAGGAATTAATACTTCTTCAGGTCAGGAAACAAAGTACACATGAAATCAGATGGGAATAGAACACAGTACCCCACCAAATGATAAAATGTATGCTAAAAGTGAAAACTACAAGACAGCAGAGAAGAAAAGCCTAGAAAAGTCAAGGAAGTCTTCCGCGAGGAAGTAGGATATAAGAAAAGTGAAACTGTTATAATCACAAGTCTTATAAATATTAATGAATTATATTAGTTTATCTGAATGTGATTTACATGACTGGTAGATGTAATTTGTGCATGTCTTGTTTTCAACACTCTGTTGTTAGGAAAATTGAGAAAAGCGTTGTTCCAATCATGTTCTGTATGCTGTGATTCAGATAATGAATCCTGATTCAGCTGGTTTACCCATTACTTTTTGGGCTCGGAATCATACTTATTACAATTCTGTTAAGACTTGCCCAGCACTAAGCCAACAATCCACCACAAAGGTATGCTAGGAGCAAGGCCAGACTAAACCAAGACAAATATGAGGAAACCAGCAGGGTTCCGAGAAGGAATGTAGCAGGGGTAAAGCAAGGCTGAGCTCTATTTCTGGACACAAAATCCCCTTAGCAAACAGAGATCTCTGGAAAATTCACTCCCATTTAGAATAGATAAAAATCTCACAGGAATCTCAGTCTGTGGCGCATGGCAAATAACACTGTTTAAAGGAATGAGCAGGTAGATAGACAGTCACAATCCAGGCAGTGGGGAGGGAGATAGTAACCTGTACTTCTGATTTTATACAACATGAAAAGGGAACCAGAAAACAAAGCATGGTGGGAATAAGCAGTAAGCATTTTCCCACCAATCTCTTTTGACAACTAGTACCCTAAAAAGAGATGGAGACACATGGAGAGCCAAGGTCCTTACGCTAGGTATAGATTAGAAGTAAGGGTTTCAGAAAGGATAGGTATGATCAAGAATTCCAAAAAAAAAAAAAAATACTAATGAGATTATGGAGGAAAAATAGAACCTGTCTACCCAACATTGTTGGTGAGAATGTAAACTAGTACAACCACTATGGAAATCAATGTGGATATTCCTCAAAACACTAAAAATATATTCTATTTGATCCAGCTATTCCTCTTCTAGGTAGCTTCTAAAGGAGGTAAAGACATCCTATTACAGTGATATAGGCATATCCATGTTCACAACAGCATTAAGAAAATGTGCCATATTTACATCATTGAGTACTACTCAGCCATAAAAAAGATAAAGTTGAGACATTTGTAGGTAAATTGGTCCACTTTGAGTCCCTAATGTTGGGTGAAATAAATCAGACATGGAAGCTTAATCACCACCATTCCCATTATACCTGATGTTCTGACACAATGAAGGAGAAAATAGATTTCTATTTCTTTGATAATTTCAAAAAGGAACATGGGGAGGAATGTGATACTCCACCTCCAAATATTAAATATTTTAGTAAAAGGTTGCAATGAAATGTATTGTTAATAAAAACAATGTGCTTCATCAGCTATTGCTTTTATTTTTTATTAATTCCTACAAGGTTACAAAGACAAAAAAAAAATGCCCTTTGCACACGTTTGCCTCAGATACATGATGCCAGCATATGTGTTCTAAAATGTCTATGTTCTCCTCAACCACACTCCAGAGAAGAAGTGTAAATCTTCAGCACTTCAAATCCACAGAGATAGAGTAAGTCAGGAAGAGCAAAGGAAGGTGTTTGGAGGTGAGAAGAAGTAATGACCCAATCCGTTGGGTGATTTTTTTAGGGGATGGAAGAAGGTAACTGTAAGAGATTCCTCAAGGAATGCAACCTCAGCCACTCCAGCCACACTGAGGGGAGCAGGACCTCCAACACAGGCTGTGGAAAGACAGGAAGCCTGGCCATTTAAGACTGTTTCCCAGAACTGAGTCATCTGCTTGTCCATGCAGCACATGGTCATAAACCCTATCTCAAAAGGGCCAGTGGTGGACAGGAGCCTATGGGATTCTTCACACCACCTTCTGGGTTGGAAAGTCTTTTGCCAGAAAGACTGTGGAGTGGGGTGGGCACACATGTGAACACAGCCATGTCTCAGTACCCTACAAACCCTGATAAACAGAGGCATTTCCTTCACTTATGAAAAGAGTGGTGGGTTTGCACAGTAAAGCAAAGAGATACAGATTACAGATTGTACAATCTCTCACTCTCTCTTTCACCCTCATTCTCCCCACCTCACCTTTCCTCCCCGTCTCCCTCCCCAACCCACTGCCCTAAGATCCAGGCAGCTTGAATGCACCCAGGGGTGAATCAAAAAAAAAATCCTTGAACCATATTCACAGCAAACACTTTCTTCACAATATCACTTCTTTCTAATCAGGCCAGCAGTCTTCCTACATCTCATCCCTGAGGATAAATTCTTCCCTGTAAGACTATAAAACAGTCTACTTCAAATACACTTCATTGTGTCTGTTACATTAACCAAAGATGAAGATAGTCCTGAATTCCAGAGGTAGATAATATGGGACTCAAGCCCTCATGTTGGGACATAAATGAAATGCATGTTGGAAAAGTGAAGCTTCCTGCCATACTAGTAAATAGACCTTCATCAAGAGATGGGATCTACTCAATGTGAAATTCCTTTCAAATCTAAGTGACTGGCACATTAAAAATTCACTGCCTTCTGCAATAGACTGAATACATACGGCCCCATCCTCAGTTTCACAGGTCACAGTTGTAACCCTTATGGTGATAAGAAGCTAATCTCTTGGGAGGTGATTTCATTGGCAGCAATCTCTAGCTGGCTGGGTAGTGGCTGGCCCTATGGACATGCATCCCTGTTCTCTGGTCTCCATCTGTTCCTACTATTTTACAACCCTGAGAGTACCAGTAGCCATGTGTCATATACTTACTGGACACCATGGTCTGAGGCTTTGTGTGTCCCCAACATTCATCTGTAAAACTCTTTACCCTACACTGGTGATGTTAGGCAGTAAAGACTTCAAACAGTAATTAGGTCCCAATGCAGGGGCCTCATAAATGGTATTACAGTCCACACAAAAGAGGCCAGGGAGAGAGAGACCCTCACCCCTGCTGTTATGTGAGGCCAGACTGAAAAGACTGCTATCTACAAATGACAAAGTGCGCCCTTGCTGGACAACAAATCTGCTGATGGTGCCTTGATCTTGGTCTTCCCAGCCTTCAAAATTATGAGAAATGTCTGTTCATAAACTACTAGTTTATGGTGGTTTGTTATAGCAGCCAGACAAGACTCAGTCACTAGCTTATATCAACATCAAATGAGGTCAACTTGGCCTCCACACAGCCATTAAAGGGTATAGGCTCTGGCCATGTAGTGGCAGCATCATGTTCCAAGATTTTATTCTCCTATATATCAAGCCAGAGATAGGATGAGAGCATGAAGAACTGCACGTGAAAAGAACCCAGGCTCCATGACGAAGTTTTGTAGCTCTTAGCTCCAATGCCTACTGATGTGAGTGCTCGCACATGAAGTCACCACCACTCGTCTCCCATGGCAAATAACTCTGGGCAATGTACACCCAGGAAACAGTAGGAATTCCTTCAGCAAACATCCAGCTCATCTCAAGCCCCAACTGCAGAAAGTCATGGCTCTTTTTCCTTGTTTATGTTTCTTCATTACTCTGGATTACATGAGCTAAAAACTGAGGAAATCACAGAAGACAGCATTTAGTTATGACTACTTTCTGGTGCTTTAACAGTTCAAAGTATCTCACATCCTGTTTTGAAGGTTAAATCCTAAAAATACTTACATGCATTTATTACCCATTTCAGTAATTACTTCATAGTGGATTGATAATGTGTTTGTGCTGACTAGACAATGTAAAATACTGGAAATATAATCACGGGTGCCTCAGAAAGGTACAAACATTGCGTTGTTCTGTACTTGCACTAATGTGATTAAAAGATTGGCATCTGAGCCCAAAGTGTCTCCAAGTTGAGGTCAGTGGTCTGGGCCCTGAAGTCTTGGCCACAGAAACTAAACCACAGATCTGAAGGTTGCTTGGTGAGTTATGCGAATGGAACTGAATCTGCATACCCTGAGGGGGACTGTGCTTTTGGAAGATGTCATTGACTCTCCTCCTTCTCCCGCTCCTCCATCTCGCCCTTCTCCTCCTTCCCTTTCTGTTCCACTTCCATTACTGCCTCCCCTGCCTCCTCCTTCTCTGGAAGCCCGAGAAGTAGAACTTTAGGGCCAAGCAAATGATCTACCTGTTTTTCCTTTGGGAATCTCAGACATGCAAAGGCATACTCATCCTCCAGCCCCTTTCACAGTATGCCACACTGCACTGTCCTCTCACACGCTAGATGCTCCCCAAGTCTACACCAGGAAATCTGTTTGGGGAGGGCATCAGAAAAGACCTGTTATGGTTTAGATCTAACTTGTCCCAGCAAAATCTCACATTTCAGAGACCAGGCTTTTAGAAGGGGATTGAATCATGATGGCTTTAACTGCAACAGTGGATTAATTCACAAATTGATCCTAATGTGATGGCATCAGTGGGAGTGATGGAAACAGAAGATAGGACCCATTGAAAGGAGGGGATTGCACTGATCGTCTCTGCCCTTCTTGCTCTCTCTCTACTTCCCGGCTGTCTTTAGAGGAGTACATTTCTTCCACCATCCCTTCCTGCCATGGTGTTTCCCCTTCACTGCAGGCCTAAGGGAAATGGATACAGCTGATTTGAAACCTATAAAATCATTAGCCAGAAACCTTTCCTCTCTTTACTTTCCCAGATGTTTTGTCATAGTGAGGCAAAGCTGACTAATACATGACCTCTCAAAACATTTAATTAATTCAGTCTAACTCAACCAGTCTCCCATTTTTAGTTAGCGCCCACTCCTCTAAACATAGTAGAATTCTTTAGACGGTCACACAATTTTTGTCTAAGACACTGTTCAATTAGGGGCTGCTTGAAACAAGGTGAGAATACCTCAGAAATTTCAGAGACAGTTTAAAATGTCAGAGGCTTTATATAAATTGATAGAAATGTTAAAGGAATGAATCCAAAGGTTCTTTCACAGTTTGGCCCCCTGATTTTCCACATAAAATTTTCTGGGTTATTTTTCTAATCATATTGCTCGGATACACTCATATGATTTGAATGCTTTTTTCTCTGAAGTTTATATGCAGAAATCTCATTGAGGATGCTGGCATATTAGAAGATAAGGTATTTGGAAGATCGTAGATCATGAGGGCTGACCCTCAGGGATGGGATTTGGGCCCTTGTCAAAGGTGCCTGAGGAGCTTTTTGTCCCTTCTACCATGTGAGAGGACAGCAAGTACGCAATACGGGTGACCCAGGAATTGGGCCTTCATGACACCAAATCTTCCTATGTCTTGATCTTGTACTTTCCAAGTTCTAAAACTTGGAGAAATAGTAATATTGTCTATAAGCCACTAAGTCTGTTAGAAGGTTCAGGGGAAGGGGCTAGGGAAACTAAATGGAAGGAGAACTTAGGCAATACGTCACTGAAATGATGAGGGAACAAAAAGAAGCCAGAAAGGGTACAAAAGATGAGTGCAGAGTAGCAGGAGGAAAGTCAGAAAAGAATATTACATCAGAAGTAGCCCAATAAGAGCAGAAGTAGGGAGTCATAATAGCAAGAATACTGTCACAGAGAGACTGTACTGTACTCGGAGTTGTGTGGTTATTATTTCTTGGGATTGACTAAATTCTCCTCAGGAGAATAGCTAGGGCTACATTGCTGTTCTAAAAATAAGCATAAATTGAGCTGGCCAATAACATCTGGTCCAAAAAAATCCTTGCAAGCTGTCAAATATCTACCTGTACCTTTAAAACTTAATAGGGACCTACTTCACAGTTTGAGGTATTTCTTTTCCCTTAGGCTCCATGCAATTCATAAAAAAGAATGTAACAACTTAATAAATCATTGTACTTCTGGATCGTGTTTTTTTTTTTTTTTTTTTTTTTTTTTCGGGACCGGAGATCGAACTCAGGGCCCTAGTGCTCAGCGGCAAGCACTTAGCCCACTGAGCTGTACCTCCAGCCCCATCATTGTACTTCTGAACTTAGCCATAATAGTGTCTAGGAAGAATGATTTGGAAGAAAAACTATAAAAAGTATTTTATGCTGAATTAAGGCTTTCAGTGAAATAAATATTAGCTCATTATAGGGGACTTTGGACAAGATAGAAAGTGTCAAGCTTGGCTTTAAAATACTATTGACATAAATTAGCATTTCTTAGATGATTTTCAACCATTGTCACTTGAATAGATAATTGGTTGTCCATGGGGTTTTAATTGCAAGTTGTAATCTAAGGCAAATCAAACTTAATACTCATCACAACCCTACATTTTAATTTTTATCTACACTGTATAAATTACCAGATTTATGCAGTATCTTGCAGAGGGCATTTTCATTATCATCAGGTCATGCTCCCTTGAAATATCACTTTCCTTGGAATCTCTTACATCACCTCAGAGGATCTCTGTTAATGTCATTACTTGGAGACATCATGACATGACCATGTAATTAACATGTCATTATTTTATGAATAAGAAAAAAGTACAATAGGAATTTAAGGAAAAGACGTAATAGAAAGATGGGAAGGAAAAACATATTAAAATGTGTTAATAAAGTAAGGTAACTTATTTAAATTCCAACGGTCCACAACATATCACATTGCACACAACTCAGGAAGTTTCCTTTTGTATGGCATAGATAGTTAAATGACCACATTCCTACGACTTAAGATATTTTAATTTAATTTGAATAGCTATATATTTAATATTTCTGTGCTAAAACTTTTCATGAAGGCAAAGCTTCTCATCATTTCAAAAAATATTCACACCGTATTTTTGGTCTCCTAAAATCTTAAAATGCAAGTAATATTTGATAATTATATTATTACATAAAAATGAATATTAAGTAGTTCTCATAATACTGTTTATTTCCTACCCGACAATACTCCTTCCTTCCTCCTTTTCTTTTCTATGCTTGATTTTATCCAGGCATTCAACCCTTCCTTTTCACTACAGAAATTCTAGTTAAGTCTAATCCAATCTCAGTCATGTCATTGCCCAGGAAACTTACAATGGTCCCACGGTGAGCCGACAAGCTAAACTGTCCCAACAGATAGGCAAAAAGGGATATTCTGTCTGTCTCTCTCTCTGTCTCTCTACCTCTAGCTCTCTCTCCCTGCTCTCTCTTCCTCCCTCTCTCCCTCCCTCTCTCTTTCTCCTTTTCTCTCTCTCTTTCTCCATCTCATAATCAACAAGGAAATATGTATGAAGTCCCTGTTGTCATGGAAAGCCATCCTGCCCTAGTGAGGACAACTGGTCTTAGAACAAAGAATATTAGAACAGAAACAAAGGAAGAGTAAAATTCCTGATGACATCGTTGAGTTGCTATTTCTTTTACCTGGAACACATTTTACCTTTTTGTCTAGTAAAAATGAAAAATATAAGTGTCCCTATTGTTTAAATCCATTTAAACTGGAATTTTCTACTACTGTATTTACACACAAAATCATTTCAAGTGATAATATAATTACCGAAATTCTTAAAATAGTAGCATGTTTTCCTCTCCTTTTATCTCCATAACTTTGGAGATAAAACTTCTAATATATTTGAGAATGCAGAGCCCCACTAAGGTCAAATTATATACCAAACATAATCTAGCCAATCATGACACAAACTTTGAGGACATAAGATATCAAAGACATACATCAGTTCTTTAAGATATGTCATTGGCTATACATTTCTAGTCTCATAAAGAAATTCAACATGCATAAGCACCTTGGATTCCACAAATTTTGCTACATTCTCCTGGTATCATCTAAGTTACCCTAACTATTCTTCATTTGGATTATTTTCCTTTTGGTTTCCCTGCTACTGTCTTTAAAATGCATACCTGTTACAGAAGCCAGAGTAACCTTCTAAAACATATCCCAGATCATACTACTTCCTTAACAACTTCCAGTGTGTCCCACTACAATCAGAAGAAAATATGACTCATTGGTCTTGTTTACTAAGCCCACCTATCCCTTCATAAACCCTGACCCACCTCCAAGCACCCCTAACTCCCTCACTAAACTGCAATTACACAGATGTCTTTTCTTTTCCTCCAACACACTAGATCTGATTCAAAGTAAGGACCTTTGCCTTAGCTACTCACTGCACCTGAAAGCTATGTTCCATTAATCACGGCTAATATCTTCCTGGAGTTTTGACACTATTTTAAGTGGAACATTGTCACAGAGAATCCCTCACGCCCTAAGCTAAAATAGCTCCTCAGTCTACACTGCAGATTCTGCATATCCCTTCTTACCTTCTTACCAACAATCTACTTGTTTGTGTATTGTATCAAATGTCTAAATAATAAACAAATAAAATAGTCTCTGCTTCTGTAGATATCTCTGATCTTTGACAAATACACTACATTTTGTTCAGTCATATTATAAACAGTGTTGAAGTCCAAAAGGTCACTTGGAATGGGTCTAATGTATATATAATCAACACAATCAGATAAACATCTTGGGAACCCAGGTGATCATTAGAGATACTCTTGGCTTCGTGACTAGCAATTACAGAGAAGGTCCAAACTAGCTTGAACTTGGGATCATTTCATTTGAGAAATCAGAAAGAAATGTCAGGTCCAGACATTGACTGCATGTAATTTTTGTTTACCAATTAGAATTGTTGTTGATAGAAAGCCACTATGTTCATGGTTATCTCCAGCAACTTATTTTTTTCTCAGTTGCTCATTTTGTAAGAAAAAGAGAATGAAGTTCAATTTTAGACAAATAAGGAATTTTGGTGGCGGAACATGCACAAATGTGAGGGGTCTATAGGCTATTTTTTCACCAGGAAAGCATAAGAATAATTTCTAAACAGGCACTCTGTCAAGTACAATTTTCCAAGACCAAGTTCCTGCTATTCAGAAGAAATATAACATACATATTTTAACATAATTCTCTTAACCAACCCCCATTTTCTTAGAATCTCAGTACTGTCAAAACAAAAATCTGGCTATGGTTTCAGATTTATTGGAACGAGTAAATGAAATCTGTTTGCAATTAATATTTTTAGCCTAAAGTGCTCAGTTTTAGAAAAGTAGTTCTTGCATATTAGGTTAAAACATTAGGTTAGTTGTTCTTTACAATAGATTATTGTAGATTTTTCAGAACACAAGTTTAGCAGCCTAGAATTCCTTATGCCAAGGACATGAAATGTTCAATATTAAAACTAATATCCATCTGCTTGCCTGAGTGTCTAAGTATGTAAGAGGTATGTGCTTTATGCAAGCATTGTCTTCATTTATTGCTCATTTAATGATGCATAAATGTCCATCTTTAAAGTTTAGGAAACTCGCTGTGAAGCTAACTCACTTTGAAATCAAACATTTGCCAAAAAATTTCAGGTCAGTAAATGGGTGCCGTAGAAAAATTACATGTGTTCTCAAGGCATATTTTGTGTCTAATACCCCTTAGAGAAATATCTGTCTTTCCATTGAAATACTATAAAATATTCTATTGGAGAATAACCAAACCGCTTGCCTTCTTTTATTTTTCTCTTCTACTTTTCACCAACATCAGTGAGTAGAACATGTTTTTTATCTGGAATGCATTTTTGACAAACCAATACAGAAAGAAAAATGAACAAATGCAAACTATGCGGCTGGCTGAATGAGGTAATGGCTTGAAACCATGATAGTGTCTAAGCACATAAAAATTGCTAAAAATTAGAAAAAGTGAACTTGACTATAAGTACTTTTTTGGAGTGATCCATTTGAATTCACCAAGGAGGATAGAAACTATGCTTTCTTTTCCAAATTTATTTCAAAATTTTTTCAAGAACAGGAAGTAATTCAGTTTAGTGCATAGAACACTGAAGATTTTAAATCAAAATAGTAGCTTAGGTATTTGGATTATTTTGTGATTTTTGCCAGATCATTTATCTCTCTAGAAGTGAATTAAAGATTTGATCTTCTGACTCATAATAAACTCAATAGACACTACTCCTCTTTATATTTCCAAGCATAATCATCTCAGGCCTTACATAATGGATGTTCAATGAATGTTTTCTGAATAAAATAAAATTCAGGGGTCAGGGATGTAGCTCAGTGGCACAACAGCCTGTCTGGCAAGTGCAAGGTCCTGAATTTGAATTCTGGTACCAAAAAAAATAATAATAATAACAAAATGAAATTCACTACTATTCCCACACTACAAAATTTGACCTTTCAAATATAGAGTAATCAGGGACAGGGAAGGAGCTCAGCCTAGGAAGCAGCATCTGAACAGCCCATTTCTGTTGGTGGGAGAAGTCTGCAGGTGTGCCCTGACCTGCTCCTTTGGGACAAGGAAGGAGCTCAGCCAAGGAAGCAACACTGAGTGGCCATACATAAACAACAAACAGACTGAGAGAGAAATTAAGGAAACCATACTTTTCACAATAGCATCCAAGAAATTGAAACATTTAGGAATCAATCTAACAAAAGAAGTGAAAGATCTATTCAATGAAAACTACAGTACTCTGAAAAAAGAGATCGAAGAGGATTTCAATAAATGGAAAATCATTCCTTGCACATAGTTAGGAAGAACCAACATTGTGAAAATGGCCATACTACCAAAATTGTTGTACAGATTCAATGCAATTCCCATTAAACTACCATCAGCATACCTCACAGATCTAGAGAAAACATGCTTTAAATTCATCTCGAACCAGAAGAGACCCAGAATAGCAAAAGCAATTCTGGACAACAAAGACAAGTCAGGTGGAATTACAATCCCTGATCTGAAATTATACTACAAAGCTACTGTAAAAAAATCAACATGGTACTGGCTAAAAACTGACCAGAGGACAAATGGAACAGACTGGAAGATGCAGCCACAACCACAAACACACTCAGCCATCTAATATCTGACAAAGGGGCCAAACAAACTCACTGGAAAAAAGACAGACTCTTTAATAAATGGTGCTGGGAAAATTGGCTTACCACTTGCCAAAGACTCAAAATAGACCCAAGTTGATCACCATGCACCAAACTCAAGTCAAAATGGATCACAGATATCAATATTAAAACAGAAACACTAAATCTATTGGAATAGAAATGAGGTAAATGTGTTGAAGACATAGGCAGAGAGTTCAGGAAAAAATCAAACCACAAGGGAAACACTTCAAAGAATCAACAACTGGGATCTCATCACACTGAAAAATTTTTGCACATCTAAAGAAATCATCAGCAGAGTAAAAACAAAATGCACAAATTGGGAAAAAATCCTACCTGGCTGTCTCTCAGACAAAGGTCTTCTATCTAGAATATATAAACAATTTAAAAACATGAACCTCTCCAAATTCAAAGACCCAATCCTAAAATGGGCAGCAGGGATAAATACACACTTCTCAAATAAAGAAATACAAGTGGCAAATAAATATATGAGAAAATGTTCAACATCATTAGTCATTCGAGAAATGCAAATTTTAGTTTGTTTTAACAATGTTGAGATTTCATCTCACCCCAGTAAGAATGACTAGCATTAAGAAATCAACCAATAACAAATGCTGGTGAGATTGTGGAGAAATAGGAACTCTTTCACACTGCTGGTGGGAATGCAGACTGATGAAACCACTGTGGAAATCGGTTTGGAGATTCCTCAGCAAACTGGGTCTAGTGGTCTCATTTAGCCCAGCTATTTGCCTTCTGGATATTTTCCCAGAAGATATGGAAACATCCTATCACCATGATATATGTGCACCCATGTTTATAGCAGCACAATTTGTAATAGCTAACTTGTGGAAGCAACTCAAATGTCCATCCACTGAGGATTGGATAAAAAAAACTGGTATTTTTATATAATGGAATATTACTCAGCTATAAATATAGACAAACTTGAGGCTTTTATAGGTAAATGGTCACAACTAGAGACCATATTCATAGGTGAAATAAATCAGATATGCATATGTAAGCAACGTATTGTATCACTAGTGTAAGAACCTGAAAGTGTGAATATAAATTAGGAAGTATGAAAGGAAACTTCTCAAAAGTAAAGAGCAACTGGGATGGGGGAAAGAGGAAAAGAAGAAAGGGATAATTATGTATGTATGTATGTATATGCAGGATGGCTAACATGGTTGTACTACTGACTTATGTCACTTTACTGTAAGGAACAGTTAATAATTAGTTGATCAATCTTGCATGTCTATATTTCTTTTCTTGAGTATACACTTTGAAGTTATCCATATATAATACAACATCCATTTTTAATTCCCTGTCACCTTGTCTGTAATTCAGTTTTGATTGGACTGTTCTTGTGCTACTTTGTAAATAGCTGTCTGTTTGTTAATATGTTTTCATTCTTTTACTTTTAAAATTAAAAAATAGAGTAATTATAATTAGAATTGCCAACTTTAGAGTCTTCTAAGCTTTTGATTGTTCTGACTTCCCACTTATATTTATACTTATTCTGAAACCAAAATAGAAAACCAGTACATAATTTATTTTAATTCATGAAAGGTCACGCTTTATGGGCCAGTCTGAGTTTGATCAGAAAAATAAAGCTGATAGCAGCAGCATTATAACCAAAGAAGATGGAATAAAGAAATTCAGGTTACAAAATAAGAGAAAACGTAGCAGAGAAGATCTGAATGGTACTAGCTGGGTATCTCGAAAGTAGAAAAGCCATTTATCTTGCAGTCTAAGAAACTGACATAACCAGCAAAGTAAACCTCCAGGAAAAGTCTGAAAACCACCTTCTCTGCCACAACCTAGAGAAAACATGGTGTGTGGAAGTCTGAGAAAATGCCAAAACCACAGAGTGGAAGCTTCTGTAGATGTCTAGAAACCAGACGAATCTAACTATTAGGATCTTCCCAGGAAAACAGCTTCCACTTCACTAGTGCCTCCCAAATCTCCCTGAATTCCAGTTCAGTGGTAAATTCTAGCCCAGTACTGTACAAGAACAGAGACATGGGGAAATGTGGTCTTTAACCTTAGAAGCAGTGCTGGTTATGCCAAATAAAAAGAACACAATATGTGTAATATTCTTCTTAACTCTAACTCAGAATCCGTCTCATTTCTCACTTTAATATCCAAATAAAGACAATAACAACATTATACTTACACCTAAACTAATGCAAATACTCTTCATACAACCAAAGATACTTTCTTTATGTCCCCCAAAAGGAGACAGACAAAAAGTCTATGTGTCACTGTTAATTCCTTAAAATCACAAAGCAAAATAAGCTCATTATTGAAAAGAAGGCAGTTTGTTACAAGACTTTAATGTTAGAAGGACCTAGGTTCAAACTCTAACTCTCCTACTTGATCAAAATGTATCTTCTGATAAATTATTTGCCTCCCAGATCCTTAACTTCTTAAATATAACAATGAGAAAACCTACCTCTGAGACTACTGTGATGAGTATTTGTGAAATTTCTAGTCCATGAAAAGTGCTAAGCAAATACTGCCTTTTACCATTACCCATTTTAAGTGGCGTAGACAAATATTTTTGTGATAGCTTTTTCTCATGATCAACATTCTGTTAATTTACTTTATGTGTAAGTCGCATATGTTTTCATATTGCATAAACATTCTAAAGCAAATATTGGTCAATAATTTCAAGTCTGATGGAATTCTTCACCTTTCTTAGGTAGAAGGATCTTCTGTACAAAGATATGAAAGAGTTGGTGGCAAATTTAAGAGAAGGAAAAACCAAATCCCACAATTAAATAGAAATGGTACACTAACCTTCTTAAAAATAGAAATTAACCATTTATTCAAAAAAGGCAAGAACTCTATTTCATTTAAACTATGTCAAAGGTGGCTGTGGGATGGAATCTCTTTTCCCTGCTACAAAGATGTGACCCATAGGTTTGTAACGCTAACACTCTGACTTATGTCAGATGAGAAAAATCTCAACTCAATAATTGCACTAAAAAACACAAATTTGTTGACACTGGGAGGATCCCACAGCACCATGAAAATTATAACTGCAGGGGGAAAGACAAAAAGAAAAAATTCTTAAAATCAGAATACATGAGACATACCTCTTCATAGAAAGAATAACTTCATGGTTATTCTTTTACTTGGATAAAGCATCCTGAAGTTTTTTAAATGTTTGTACTGAAACTCATCCATCCATATTTATGATATAATATCGAAAAAACATCCAGAAATCCCAATTTTTAAGACTGCCAACCACAAAAAGTTACTTAGCACAACAGTGATCTTCCTTGCCATAAGTGATGTTATCTTAGGCCAAACTTCCTAGATAGACTTGGATTGACTAACTCTTTGCCCTAAGGCTATTAACTGCATGAGAAGTATTAAAGAGAAAGGAAAAAAATAAAAGCAAGTAAATCAAATTAACTCTTAAAATACATCAAATTTCACATAAATTGGAACATGGATTCTTTTGGAAGGCAATTTTCTGAATGAAGACATACCATTTCTTTCTATGTGTGAAAAAATTGTAGAAGTTGTGGGATGATTAAAATTTGATTCATGAATCCAAAAGTCAAGTGTGCAAGGCAAATACAGGTTGTACAGACAGACAGATCTCACCTAATCTCAGCACAGTAATTTGCCTTTAATGCCAAAATAATAAGATTTATAAGCAATATACTATTACTGGCACATCCAATAATTTTGTAATTAGAGCACTAACTAAAGTATGGCTAAAACCACTAAAGATCATGAAGAGACAGGAGGCACCTCACTTTGGATACAGGCTACCTCAAAGAATATTAAAATACCCTAAAACAAGGCAGTGAAGAAGTTGGTTTGTACACTCCAGGAAAATGCATGGAACTGGAGTTTTAATTCACTGGGGCTGCTACTGCTGTGGCTGGAGGAGGAAGTACAACTCGCCTTAAGTTTAACTGAAACGGAGGTACTCATTTAAATTGTCATAAAATAAAACTAAAAGAGCTCTCGCCCTGGCAGATGCCATGTTGAGGGCAATTGTCTTGCATGGAGTTGTCCTCTTCTGACCCTGTTTGCCTAGAAAAAAATACCACATAACCAAGGATGCTCCCATGTTGTGCTGGCACAATATCAATGGCACAATTGCCAAACATGTATAAACTAGTTGACTAAGACTGAATTAGGTTTTAAACTGATACATTACATTGTTGATTTGTCCCTAGCTCATGACTAACCAAAAAAACTCAATCCTTTTCTTAAACTTATGTTAAAGTACATCTTGCCCACTTTATATGTGAGATTTTCAGAACCAGTGAAGCAATTTACATATACCCCTGCTATTTTGCAGGTTGTTAAACCTGGTCTTTTATTTCTATCTAATTCTGGATCTCCATTATGCTATCCAATACAGTCACTAAACCGCCAAAGTCCATGTGAATCTCATGTTTCCTCAGTACCAACAACTTTAAGCAGGCATATTCTCAAACACCTGCTGCACAAAAACAGCAACTTCCTGATAGCCAAAAATAGTGACTTCTAGGTGTAAATCATTCTAAATAGGTAGCATTCTGACTGCATTTCTCTTTTCTGTCCACAAAAGTTATTACCTTTACAACACAGCATAACAGTCTCCTGTATCTAACATTTTCCTGATTAATCAGCTTAGATGCTGCATTAAATGAAGGAATTTAGGGAACTTCAAGACCCCAATTTAAGTGAATTAATTAATTATAATAATAATAAACTGTAGATAGCACTTCTTTTCTCAAGGGCTCAAGTATATATTTTCATCAACCTGTTAGAGTATTTTGTCCCAAGTTGATAATTGAATTCATTAAGCTAGAGTCAAAATCTTGTCTTTTTAACTTAGAATTCTTATATACTTTGCAAACATTTGCCTATGTCTAATTTATTTTGTTTTGTTTTCATCTCTATCATTGGCTAAACATTTAAAAGATATAAAAAGAAATTGAGAAGATAAGTCATATTCGTGAGGTAGTGTAAAAACTGAAAAACAGTATGTCATCACAGTAGGGCTGTGTTTTACATTCATGTACAATGAATTCGACATTGTGATATAACAGAAGACTGAGATGACTTGTACCTGAAATTTTGGGAGATATTTTTAACAAAACAAAAATAGGTAATGAAATATCTTAAGTTCAGCTGAAAAGATAACATTTTTCAGAATCCACTAGCTGAAATTCCTCAACCTGATATCTGATAAGGTAAGTCTTCTCATCTTATTGTTCAATATTGTCTTGACTAATTTCTGTCTTTTGTCTTATCACATAAATTTCAGCATTATTCAGGTTACACAAACATACATGTAAGCACATGAAAAAGCTGGAACTTTTTCCTGTGCTTAAAACATGAAAGAGAATAATTAAAAAGAACAGTAGCAAAATATCAACAACATAGACAAAAACAAAACAAAGCAAAAACAATAAAAATGATACAGGATTTCAGACCAAAATGATAGGAATTAACAGTGGATGTTACCTTACATATTGCTACCTTCAATGAAGCTACGGCTGGAACTTTGATGGAGATGGCACAAAATTTAAATAGACTTGGGAGAAATTTTAAAAATTAACAAAGTGTACCTTTTCATTTATTTTTAAAGCTTTTTAAATTTTCCCTTGATATTTTTATATGTTTTTATCCCTTTTGATAGATTTATTCCTATATATTTGATATTTTTCTGTTAACTTAGAGAATTTCTTATCACTTATGTGTTTTCCCTGACATCTGAAATAAAAAGATTAACCTGAAAAACAGCTCAGCTAAACTCACAAATCAATTTTCATAATGTATCTTTAGGTTCTCACATTTTTCTGCATAAAACTTAATATCATCTGTGAATAAGCACAATTTTGCTTCTTCTGCTTACTCTTTGTTTCGTTTAGCTATTTTCTTCGCCTTCATGAACTGACTAGGATTTCCCTGATATGGTGAAAAGATAATGGTAAACTTTCTTTGGTCCTAACCTCAAAAGTAAAATTCCTATTGTTTTTACTATAAGTAAAACAGTAAAAATAATTTTCCTGCTATCTATAAGTACAGTGTTTAATCACAAATTCTCTCAAATGATTTACACATATTTATATTTTTGTTATTTGTTCTTTTAATAAGATGAATTATACTGACTCACCTTCAAAATGTAAACCAATTCCATTTCTAGGATGTGAAATACTTAGTCATAGTGTAACAAACACATTGTTAGACTAGATTAGTGATTACTTTACTTAACATTGAGCCATTATTACTATATAAGACTCCCCTTCAAATTTTTCATCCTTCAACTGGCTGTAGGATAAAGAATGGGACAACTTCATGAGAAGAAATGGATTGTTCACCCATTGCTATTGTTGGAAGAATTTGTGAAAACTTTCTACTAAGCCTTTTAGAAATATTGCATAGAATGTAATACGGAAGCCATGTGAGCCTGGAGTTGTCTTTGAATGAAGGAAAGCGTTAAATTTCTAACCAGTTGTTCAACAGTTAAAAACTCATCCATATTGTTTACCTTTTATGGTCAGCTTCAGTAAATTATTTTTTCAAGGAATATATCCATTCATCCCAAATTTTCAACTTTATTGAGTTGGACTGCTCAAAAGGAATGAGGGGGTGGAATATATAAAGTATGTTCTAAAGCTGTCTCCATACACATTTCAAGTATCATCTAAAAGGGTCTTCAACATATGGGGAACTGCAACTTCACTTGATACATAGACTATCACTCAGTCTTGGAGCTGTAGCTGATTCTGAGCCAAGCATAAGAAGCTATTTGTTGAAATTATGTTCAAGGAAGACAGATGCAGGCTGTAACCAATCAGGCTGTCTTACTGTTTTTCCATTCCCTGTATGCACTTCCTTTTTTCTAGCTATAAACGTAACCTGCCTATGCTGATGGGGAGGGACTTTCTAAATCACATTTGGTGGGATCTGCTGCTTGCTTCTAGAATCACAAAGCCAACCACAATCTGCAAAACTCAATTTGTTATAATTTGTCTTTTAATAAGCAAGAGAGAGGGTCACAATGAAGCTGTCTTTGTGAAGGTAAGCCAGCGTTACAAACTGCACACATCTGCCCTGTCATGAAAGAATTGTTGCCTGGTAACATGGTAAAGGGTTACTCTGGGCTGTTGCTGATAATAACTACAAGCAACCAGGAGCCCAAAGGAACCAACTAGAAGAACCCAATTTCTGCATCCACTCCAGCCTTGAAGTCTACATCCTGCACCTTCTGCTGCCACACTCCAACAGGGAGTGCTGGTAAAGCAAAAAGGTGATTTACAGAGCCTGGACCCAGCACTAGAAAACCAGCTACACAAGGAAGAGCTGGACGCTCAGAACCAAAAACCAGAACCCTGTGGTTTCTCCATTCTTTCCTCCTCTCTTATTCTTCCCACTGCTGTTCTTGTCTGATTTTCTGGGGTGGAGGGGGTGGCAACCCATCAATCATACATCTGAGAAACTTCTGTACTTATGCTATTCAACAGCTCTCAAATTTCTGTTAACATGAGTGGGAGAAGAGGCAGCAAAATCCCCTCTCAATGTACAAGAGAGAAAAGGAGAACACATGAGGATAATTGGATTTAATGCTGTAACTCTGCTGTGTGCTTTGACAAAGGTATTGGTAGAGAAATATAACTCACTACTAAAAAACAGTTAGAGCAAGTGCAATGATGGATGACGTGAAACAGTCAAAAGTGGAAGGGACTGGAGAACGCATGCCTGTCTAATGAGGGCAGCAGCTGCCCAGCAGCCAGACTGTGGTGTGGAAATGTGACTTCAATGTTCCCAGATCTTCTAATTTTTTTGAGAGATGCCAGAAACCTGGATTTTTATGTGAAAGCTTCCAATTTCAAAATGTTGGCTCAAAAATATTTTAAACATTGTAAAAGCCAAGTGAAACACTGCTATGGGCCAATTCCAGTCTGTAGACCTTGGTTCGGGACTTCTGCAGTGCACCATGTGGACAGAGGGGATCTACAGCAATAATATATATGGACTTCAAGGAGCTCGTCACAAGGGTGATGGGAAAGAGCGCAAGTTCAAGCATTACATGAAAATCCTCATTTTCATGTCATGTTGGTTTCTTAAGATGAGATTCCTTGTATTGTTTCTTTGCTATTTTTGTCTTCCCACCTTCCTACCTGACTCTCATTATTGGTGACATGAAGTCAAAGTTAGCCTGCCCTCACACTGCCTGCCTCCAGCGTGATCACTCCCTTCAATGTGTACTTGATTTAGCATGAACCCATTGGGGGAAATAAACTGTGTCAGTCAAACACATAATCTTTGTGGGTTGGCATTTGCTTCGACAGCATAGGCATCTCTTTAGTTTCACTGTGAGAGAGTCCAACTAGGATGCACAAACTGAAGGCAAATAGAAACAGACCAGGACTAACATGCATAAACATGTACATATGCACTGTGTGTACAGTAAATCATATATGAGATACTATGATCTTTGGCAAAAACTTGCATATAGTGCAAAATAAAATATGTGGACATTAAAACTATCATTTAGAAGATTTTTTGTATGTATAGACATTTGTCAAACCTTTCAGTAGGTTCTTTGATGCCTAATTCTTTCATTCATTTCTATATCAAAATATATTTTTCCCATATGGAAGCTTTATGCTTATTCCTAAGCCACATGTGATAAACATGTTGGCTTTTATGAAAAAGACTTGTGGTCTTTGAAAAACCATTATAGTTTCTCTTTAGGTACAAATGAAGCCATAAATAAATATTTGTGCATGCACCGTAGAAACTATGCCATAGGTTTTTTAGCATTTTACTTGTTTTTATTCATCAGAAGTAAATCACTACACATGCCCACAATTTAAAGAAGCCTTGAACGGTGTTTTATCAAATAGAATATTCTTTTTCATTGCTTTATACTTCCAATTAATTCAAACACTTCATCTATATTACTAATGACTAGCTGTACTACAGTTTATCCTTACAAAAGAGGGAAATTACAGAATATGGAGAGCATATTTTTTCATAATACTTTGCCATTTCAAAATTTTATTTATATAAGCTAAAGAGTGAATAAATATATCCACTTACTAGGAATATAAAGACTTCATCTTCCAGTCTTCCTCTAGGATGTTCTACTTTTGTAAGTCTTACATTTCTACTTTTCTAGAGTCCTGTGTATTTCAGTCTCTAACAATTAAATAGGCTAACATGTTCAAAAAGGAGAGAAAACAGGACTTTAGATTACAGTAGTATTTATGAACATAAAATACAAATTTTGATACCCCAAAGGGGACTTCTGTTTGGAAAACTACTATGGTTTTAAAAATTAATATTTTTCATAGTAACAAATCCATAGGCCTAATTCTATCTTAGACTTTATATTCAGCCTACAACATTCATGTGGTAGTGGGGTTTCTGGAGTGCTATGGTCTTTCCATGGGACATTTCCAAGCTCTTGTTTTCCTGAACAAAGAATTGGATGGGAAATGAGGTAGTGAAGTTTTACATTTATTAAAGATTTTAAAGCTAAGAAAGAAAGTATACTTTGCAGAGTGAGTGCAGGCCAATTAATGGTAACAAGAAGTACTGTGTCAGCAGACCAGGCTAGCGAAAAGAATCAGAGCCTCTTGCCAATCTAATGGCAGTCATCTTTTATATCTCCCCATTCTGACGTCAGATCTAGACCATCCTGTCAAAAACCTGTTTGCTCTTGCGCCAGAAGAATTGAAAATAGCACTTTCTGATTGGTTCCAGGTGCTGAGCCCTTCTGTGATTGATAGGTCACTTCCACAAGCCCAGCAGCTTTGCCATGCCCTGTTTCCCAAGTTTCCCTGGTGAGAGGAGGTGGGCCACTAGAGGGCAGGCCACTAAGGGGCATGATCTAGAAGAGTCTATCTTCTTCCCATTCCTTCTTTACTCTTTGCTTCCCGCAACTATGCCATCAGTTGTTTCCCCTCTCCTAAGACCCTCTTCCAGGCCTCCCTGCCTTGGAACTAGCTGATTATGGAATGAAACCTCTACAAACTATGAGCCAAAATAAACTGTCCCTCCTTACCTTTGTGTCAGATAGTGTGTCTTGGCATCTAAGAAGTAACTAAGACAAGTAGGAACCTTTTGATATTTTCCAGAGCTAGCAATATGCATGTAATACTCTTGCAAGTACCTCAATACCCTGACAGCCAGGCAGTCAAAAGGGTAAACAACTGACACCTTGCAGTATGCTATCTTGCAGGGACTCGGGGACTTTCTCTTTTGTTCTTTTACATCCTATCATGCCTGCAAAATACTCATTTTTTAAAACCTCAACAGAGAATTCTTCATCCAAAGAATAAATAATAATTCTTTATTTTGTCCAAAACAGTAAACACATCTCCAAGAACGCCCATTTCTGACTGATGTTTCTGATGTCTGAAATGCATTACCAACTTGCAGTGGGCATTAGAGTGTCAACTTATTGTAGGAGAGGAGCATTTCAATGATGGATACCTATTTTCTAAAGTTTCACACTATTATTGATAAACTTCAATCTCTTTGACCTTAACAATACAAATCTAAATGGATTATGTAGAATGCATACTTTAGATGAAAAGGCAGATCTAATATTTTAAAGGATGATGGTAGGCACTAAGTCTGATGACCAACAATTCACTTTTTTCCCTCTGCATTCATGGCTTGAATGCACCTCCTTGCCCACGGAAGTTGTCTGACCATTCCACCTGTTTTGGTCAATAAAATGAATAGAAGTGATATATGTTACTTTCCAGCCAAATGCTTCAAGAGCTAAGGCTATGTCTTTTTCCTTCAGACTCGTGTACACAGAGTGCTGTAGACACTGGCGCCTTCATCAGTTTCTCCTTCATGAGCACAAGATGAAGCAGAACTGGTGCCTATCCTTTAGCAACATAGAGCAAAAGTGGGAAAAATCTTTTAAGTCTCTGTGATTTGCAGGGTTTTTGTTTGTTATCATAGCCTAGCCAAATCCATCCTGACCTATACATATACCAAATACTCTGAAATAGTCTAAGTACTTAAAATTAATACACAGAACATTTTCAAGTGTATTGCATAAAATTATTGCTATGTGAATTTTACTCTATTAAACGTGCCTCTGCTTGGTTCTAAATTTTGCTAAGGTTCAAAGACACTTATCTACCAAGTATCTAATCATCTCAAACAATTTTGAAGTTATCACTTGCTATGGTTTGCATATTTATGTCCCCTCAAAATGCATGTGTTGAAATCTTAACACCCAAGGTGATTGCATTAGAATGTCAGACCTTTGGGAGGTGAATATACAGGTCATGAGGATGCAGACATGAATGAGAATCTGGCCTTTGTAGAACAGATCCAAAGGAGCCCGTTCACCCTTTCCTCTGCTTGGCGACACAGCAAGAAAGTGCTGTCTATAAGCAAAGAAATGGCCCCTTGCCAGAGACTAGATCTACTGGCACCTTAATCTAGGATTTTCCAGCCTCCAGAATGGTAAGAAATAATTTATTATATGTAAGCTATGTGATATAAAGTACTTTGTTATAGTGTCCTAAATGGACTAAAACAATTTCTTAAATAAATTTTTAAAGATAGTCTTTCTTGAGACAGTATGAAATAGACATTTCTTATGAGCCTAAATGCCAGGATAAACCCCTTACACAGCCACTTCATCATAGGCTACAAAACTTAAAGAAAGCCTTAAACATGGATGCCATCAAGGTGCTTCTAAATTCTAACATTAGGTACTTTTTAAGTCATATTAGTTAAGGTCTATTATCTCTGATAAGCGAGTCTATTCACTGAAAATAACAGCATATGCTATAACAACCACTGTTAATTCCTATCATTCTGTTTAGAAACCCTGCATCATTTTTATTGTTTTTGCTTTGTTTTGTTTTTGTCTATGTTGTTGTCACTTTTAAAAATTCTCTTTAAAATAAAAAAAGTTTTAAAGTGATTCTACTCAGAGCTAGTGCATTTATTTGTTTGTTTGTTTGTTTGAAATTCTTTGCATATCCTTCTCATCTCTTGGAAGCTCTCTTCCCAAATAAATGTTGGGTGCCACAAGAAAGTGATTGACTCTTACATAAGTTTCTGAGAATAGCCCATGCATGATTGGTGTTTATACAAGACTTTTCTGATTTCCCTAGTTTACTGAAATATTTCTCTGTACCTTTGGTCCATGAGCTTATGGGGCCTCAGCCACTTCGGGATGTATGGATTCTCTTTATGTTCAGAGCAATGGTTAATTTTAAGTGTTCCTTTGATTGGGCCATAATATCCAGATATTAGTCAAACATTATTCTGTGTGTTTCTGTGAGAGTACTTTTTAGTAAGATCAGCACTTAAATGGTGGACTTTCAGTGAATCAAATAGACTTCCATAAGATTATTACATTTATGCAGTCAAAACATAGAACAAAACATCAATTTCAACTTCTTCAAACATCAACTTCTCCATAAGAAATTCTTGAACAAACTACTTTTGAACTCCATTTGAAACATTGGTTCTTCCTTGTTCTGCAGCACACTGCCTATCAATTTGAATTTGTTTCTTCTGGGGGCTGGGGGTATAGCTCAGTGGCATAAGCACTTGCCTGCCAAGCGCAAGGTCCTGAGTTCGATCCCCGGTACCGGAAAAAAAAAAAAAAAAAAAAAAGAAGCTTGAATTTGTTTCTTCTGGATTTCCAGCCCACCCTGCAGATTTTGAATGGTCCAGCTGACTCACAAGATTATGGAGGCTTTCTTGTTCATGCAAAGGCTGAATTTTTGTTCAATGAAAGCTTTTAACTAGCTGAATAAAGGCCACTACTTTTTAGAGGTCAATTTGATTTACTTAAAACCCACCGATTTACATATAAATTTCATACTAAAGTATCCTCACAGAAACAACCAGAATTTTCACTCATGCTCACCCCAATGGTTCTGATTCTCCAGAGAACCCTAGTAGATCCATTCTGTTCCCTCATGTCCCTGACCTTTGAGTTTCTTCTCAGTTGAAAGCTCTGAAAGAGGAATAAAAATTACATTTTACTCTGTCTCCCTTTTAGTTTTTAAATTACTATTAAGGAAAATATATAACTTCACTGGGAAATTTAGAGAATACATTTTCTGTATCTAACTATTATAGTCCCTTCAGAATGTAACATAATTTAAAAATTATTTGAAGCAGTTGTTTCTTCAAACAATTTTTATTGGGCCAGGCACAGTGGCACAAGCCTGTAATCCCAGCACTTGGGAAGTTGAGGCAAGAGGATCCTTGCAAGTTCAAAGCCAACCTGGGCTGCAAAGTGAATTCAAGACCAGCCTGAACTGCGTAGTGAGACCTTGTCTCAAAAAGACAAAAAAGACAAAAAAAATTTACTGGCAAGTTAATACCAGAAAAGGAGTTGAGGCTGCTAAAATGCGTCTTCGGAGAATCTAACACACACAAAAAAAGAAAGAATCTACTTCTAGTGGATATTGTGTGCATAGTGGAGTGAATAATTAGATTCAGAAATATTTTGTAGATCAAATTCCTGTTTTACAAGATGTGGTTGTAAAATAAGGCAAGTGTTTACATTTTCAAAACACGCACTACAGTAAGATGCATTGCCGTAAAATCCTGCTCAAAATATTCCCCCTTGCTTTGGACAGACTTACCCATTGTTCTTGCCACTTCCTGCGCAGTTCTGGAACTTCTGTTCTGTGAGTATCTCCTTGCATCATCGTGGCTGCCTGCACTTCCTGAATCAATTAAATACATTTACCCTCACGGTCATTTTGACTTTGAAGAAGACCCTAAAGTTGCATGATGCCAGATCTAATGGTAAAGGTGGATGAGGACACTACCATGTTTTCACACACCTGCCTTTTCATTGGGCCGCAGCAGCATCATTAACCATGCTTGCAGTCACACTTCATACACACCCTCACAGAAGAGAATTTCCAAAATTGCTTCAGAAACTGTCAAGAACAATTATTGGGGAACTGTATTAGAAACAAGGAGGAAATTTGTGAGAGGAGTTAATGGCATCGTATTTCTACTGTAATAAATTCTTTTTTATTTAAAACCCATTGTATATTTTGATCACATTTGCTCCATGGTGCTGCATGGAGATATAAAGTGATATGATCTACAGGAAGCGATTGAGAACCTGTCCTCTACTTCCTCATTTAAAACAGTACAAGGTGGGGCTGGGGATATAGCTCAGTGGAATAAGCACTTGCCTAGCAAGCGCAGGGTCCTGAGTTTGATCCCCAGTACCGCAAAATAAATAAATAATTAATTAATTAATTAAAAAAATTAAAAAATAAAACAGTACAAGGCAAACTGTCTTATACATTAGACTATGTTTTCCTAGATTGGACCAGAAAATAAAAGGGCAATAAACAGTTTCTTTTTAGAAATGAAATCCCTCTTCGTTTACCAGTAAATTCTCTTCAGCTATTCATCTACCAATAATATATACTAAGGATAGACTAAAGTACAGTTGCTAGTTTTTATCAAATCATTGGAACCTACTAAGTAGAAGAAAGGGTAAATCCATCCTGAGATTTTTATTTTATGAGGGTATTTCAAAATGGATGGAAATAAATGGATGTCATCCTGTAGTTTGAGTGTATTTGAGGAACAGTTCTTCAAGGAAAGAGACACAGTGAGGTGTGCAGACCAAAATGGCAGACACTGAAGTCATGAAACCCTGGCTCAAATGTCTCTACCACACAGCAGTGTAACTTTTAAGACTCAACTTCCCTGTCCATAAAAAATTATCATAATTTCCCTCTGGCTTGTTGTTAGGATTACAGATAACATATGTAAAATGTCTAAGAGTAGGGCCACATAACATTATTTTACATAATTTTTAAATTGCTGCTTCCCCCTGTGTAAGCTGTGCCTCATTGCCATGAACTTGTGAAATAGATAAAAATGTGTTGTTTTGATGGGTTTTTATTTTAATGGAATCCTTTGCCAGAAATTATGTAATCCACTGTCAAGTTGCTTGGTTAAAATGAGATGAAAAGCCATAATTTCTGTTTCTTTGATGAATAAACTGGAATATGGAAAATTTGTAAAGTATTCTAAACCAAAACTCTGGGAAGGATCAGAGAGAGAAAGGAAATAATGAAATAAATACTGCAGCATATTATTTCAATTCCAAGGGTGGGTTGAATGCACGTTTTAATTGAGATCTGGACTCTTTCTACTGTAGGTGAAAATTAGGTAACTTTATTTCCAGATGAAGTATTTATTTTGTTTTTAAAAAAGGGAGTGTAATGCATTCTTTAAAAGTTGCTCTTCTAGAGGCAACAGCCAATAGATCAGAAGGACAAGTTCTGCAATCAGGTTTCCCAATAGCATAATTTACCACCTCTGTTTATGTGGACCCAGTTCTTCAACCATAAACGGAGGAAAAATAATAATTTCCACCTCACTGAGTTCTGGGAGAATTAAATTAATACATGAAAAGTATTCAGGATGACACCTGGCATGTACTAATTTTTTAGTTGTTACTACTCTTGATCAACCAAACAGCAAAAAAGCAAAAACTCCTACTTTGCATGAGAAAAACAGAGAGGGCTATTAAGAAAAATTTAGAACCAAAATCAATCTTGAGAGTATTCTATGTCCTGAGCAAATCTCTTTATAAATCAACTTTCTCTTCTCTCTGGCATTTTCAAGCAGGTTCAGTTCATTTAAAACACATACTAAAGATGGACTCAAATAAGTCATTAAAGGGGATCTTGAAATCTGAGAGTAGTAAGCAAAAAGGGATTCAGAGCACTATATTTTATTCCAGTTTTATATTTGCCATGTTTGTTATATCTACCAGCTTTTGATGCAATAATGCTATATATGAAATCTTCCTAAAGTCTCTTTGGTTTATATCAACTTAAATTTGCTTTTTATATATGGATCTGTGAAGCAGCCATGATGATTATGTTGCAGACTATATAACTATCTTACGTCTCAATTTATAGGGCACAGGAAGACTCTTCACAAGCTTCTTCAGCTATAGAGCTACCTGGGGTAAATGGTTTTCATGGTAGAGAATAGGAACACAAAATATAATGCCTATGACATAAACAAATGTAAAACCACACTTGAACATCAAGAATGTCACATTGCTCACATTCCATTGGCTACTATGAATCACATGACTACCAGGTCCAACTGCTGTGGAACAAGGAAGTATATTCCTCTTGTGCTGGTGTGACATAGAGAGTGTAGTTTTTGGTGAACAATAGCACAATCATTACACTTGCCAAGCTGTCAGAGTTCCATCAGATAAAAAACCTAGAGTGAGCACTCCAAATCATCTTAACTGAGAATGTGGATCTCAAATGTTGAAATGCATCAAAATAACTTGAGGAATTTGTCAAAAGTTTAAATGATTCATTCCTCTGCTGTGGTTTAGATGTTGTTTTAAGGGGGTGTCTCCTCTGCAACACTCCAGCCAATAGTTCATGTGTTGGAGCTTGTTTTCTGGAGGTAGTGGTGCTGGGAGATGGTGTGGCCCTTTAAGAGAAAATGCCCAGTGGAAGGTGCTTGGGTTTGTGGGCTGTGTACTTAGAAGGGACTTCAGTATTTCTCCCTGGGCCCTCAGTGAAAGTAAGGACCTCAGTGGGCCCTTAATTCTCATGAGAGTATTGTGGACAGCTAAGGTAGATAGAAATTAAGCAGCAAGTTGATAAACAGCAAGTTGAGATTATACTATAATTAACCCCACATGATCCAGGGGGCCAAACTAGGCATCAGAAACATAGACAAGTGACCAAAACATTTGGGTCCATCCATTCCCCAAAATGCCTTTGTTCTTTTCCTATGCCCTTGCTAAGTGACTCATCCCCCTATTGGATTAGTATTACCTAAGTGACATGTAATCCTATAGGTTGTTTGTAGTTTGACCCAGGTTGTACCTGCAGTGTAACTTTGCTGTGTAAATTACCCCTGGTAAAGAGCCTTGACGGCCACCCCCTTGGGCCCCTCTTGGGAATCTAGGAGCTCTTCTTCTCCTTATTTCCCATAACACTCTCCTAATTTCCTCCTTTATCTATGGCTTCATTCCTCAGTATTGTGAGACCATGAACTCAGCACATCTGCCATGTAACAGCTTGGGAGTGATGCTTCCCATAGCAAGAGGAGTCTTATAGTCTAAGCCTAGACTCACTCAGTTTCTTTTTTTTTTTCTTTTTTTTTATTTTAAAAAAATAAAAGTACAAAAACATATTGACAGACACCAATTAGCATAAAAATAGTACAATCACAACTAATCTATAGACAAGGTGATATGGTCTCAACAGTGGTTATTGCTTTATCCATTGATATCTTCGAAGTGTAAATATATGAACCCATATACAGACATGCAAACTTAGTCAGACAATTAATCCTCTCAACAACAGAAAAAACACAAAAACCAAAAATCCAAAGACAAAAAACAAAACAGGCAAACAACAACAACAGCAACAACAACAACAAAAACACACCAATAGTTGGTGCTTTACATATTGATTTCTTCGAAGTGTGTGTTCAGGATAACACATACAGACATACAAGATTGATCAAATAACCCGTCATCGATTATTGCTTAGAATTAAGTGATATAATACAATAGTAGAACCATGTTAGCCCTCCTGCATATATGTATATTCATATATACATACATACATTTTTGTCTTTTTCTTTTCTCCTTTCCTTCGTCCCATCTGTTCTTTGTTTTTGAACAGATTTCCTTCATGTCTCTTGGTTTATATTCCCACCCTCGGGTTCTTACACCAGTGATACAATACGTTGCCTGCACATGTATCGCTGATTTATTTCACTTATGAGTATGGACTCCAGTTTTGTCCACTTGCCTACAAAGTCCCCAAAACTGTCTTTCTTTATAGCTGAATAATATTCCATTATATAAAAATGCCACAATATTTTAATCCAGTCTATTGTGGATGGGCACTTGGGTTGCTTCCACATTTTAGCTATTACAAATTGTGCTGCTATAAACATGGGTGCACATATATCAGAGTGATATGATGTTTTCAGATCTTCTGGGAAAATACCCAGAAGAGGAATAGCTGGTTTGAATGGAACCTCTAGACCTAGTTTGCTGAGAAATCTCCAAACGGCTCTCCACAGTGGTTG
>PVLD010014625.1:41483-51737 GCA_004027595.1 Dinomys branickii | reverse complement strand
ACACTCGCACTCCCAGGAGGGTGAGGCTGCCAGGCATGGACACCCACGATCTGGCACCCCAGGAAGAAGCGGCTCCTCCCATGAGCACCAAGGTGCTGACCACCCCAGTCGCTCAGGCTTGCACCATCACCACCACCACGACCACCACGACCACCGCCACCACCGCAACAACCACCGCGACCAACGCCACCACCACCACCACCACGCAGATTCCCAAGGAGCCTCTGAATCTGCACAGGGTCACACACGCTCCCAAAGCGCAGGCCGACAACCTTCTGGCCGCCAACACTCAGCAGACAGCTCCAGGCGCTCCGGCTCTCGCCACGGGCAGGCCTCAGCTCACCAACAGGCCGAATCCGCACACAGGCGACCACAGGCGGCACACAGGGGAGGACAAGAACCCCGCCACAAGCCCGCCGAGTTCAGCCCCAGACACTCACGGACTGCAGCAGGACAGGCCACGTCCAGGACACACAGGCACCGAGAAGCCAGCCCCAGTCAGGCCAGTGATAGCGAAGGGCATTCAGAAGCCTCCGCCTCAGGACAGTCCCCCTCGACCCACCGAGGATATGCAGCCACCTCCAGGACCCAGCGTGGCTCTTCCCAGGGCCAGGCACGAGACAGCAGCCAGCACTCAGTGTCCCACCAGGGACATTCAGCCGGAGGAAGACAGGCTGACGCTGCTGGTGCGGGACGTGCCCCATCCAGCACACGAGGAAGGCAAGGGGTGCACCATCAAGAGCACTCAGTAGACAGCTCCCGCCAAGGGGGTGCCCGACGTGGACACGCCACCTCTGCCAGCAGGGAGGTCAGACGTGGGGCAGCTGGCGTGACGCAGGCCAGTGACACCGAGGGACAGTCTGAAGCCTCAGAAAGCCACGCCGTGCTCAACCACGCATACACTGAGGACGAGTCTGACGCTGGCACCGGACACCCCCAGTCCAGCTCTAGGACCCCGAGAGGGTCCCGCCGAGAGCAGGCAGGGGACAGCTCAGGGCAGTTTGGCTTCGAAGAGGGTGAGACGGGCGTCCGGGGACATCTTCGGTCCAGCAGCCATGGAAGACAGGGATCCCGGCGCGAGCAGGCCAGGGACAGCTCAAGACACTCACGCTCCCAGGAGGGTCAGGCTACCAGGCACAGACACCCACGATCTGGCACCCCAGGAAGAAGCGGCTCCTCCCATGAGCACCAAGGTGCTGACCACCCCGGTCGCTCAGGCTCGCGCCATCACCACCACCACGACCACCACGACCGCCGCCACCACCGCAACGACCACCGTGACCAACACCGCCACCACCACCACCACGTAGATGCCCAAGGAGCCTCTGAATCTCCCCAAGGTCACACACGCTCCCAAAGCACAGGCCCACAACCATCTGGCCGCCAGCACTCAGCAGACAGCTTCAGGCACTCCAGCTCTCGCCGCGGGCAGGCCTTACCTCACCAACAGCCCGAATCCGCACACAGGCGGCCACGGTCTACACAGAGGGGAGGACAACAATCCCACCCTGAGCCCGCTGTAAGTAGCCCCAGACAGTCAGGGACTGCAGCCGGACAAGCCACGTCCAGGACACACAGGCGCCAAGAAGCCAGCCCCAGTCAGGCCAGTGATAGCGAAGGGCATTCAGAAGCCTCCGCCGCTGGACAGGCCCCCTCGACCCACCAAGGATATGCGGCCACCTCCAGGACCCAGCGTGGCTCTTCCCAGGGCCAGGCACGAGACTTCAGCAGGCACTCGGTGTCCCACCAGGGACACTCGGTCGGAGGAAGACAGTCTGATGCTGCTGGTTCGGGTCTCTCCGAGTCCAGCACAGCAGGAGGGCAGGGCGTCCACCATCAAGAGCACTCAGTAGATAGCTTCCGCCATGGGGGTGCCCCACGCGGACAGGCCTTCTCTGCCACTGGGGAGGTCAGACGTGGGGCAGCTGGCGTGACGCAGACCAGCGACACTGATGGACTGTCCGAAGCCTCAGAAAGCCACTCTGTGCTCCACCACATATACACCGAGGACGAGTCTGACAGTGGCACCAGACATCCCCAGTCCAGCTCTAGGGCCCCGAGAGGGTCCCGCCGAGAGCAGGCAGGGAACAGCTCCGTGCAGTCTGGCTCCGAAGAGGGTGAGACAGGCATCCGGGGACACCTTCGGTCCAGCAGCCAAGGAAGACAGGGATCCCGGCGCGAGCAGGCCAGGGACAGCTCAAGACACTCGCGCTCCCGGGAGGATCAAACATCCACCCAGAACCATTCCAGTTCCGGCACCAGAAGCAGGCAGGCACCCCACCTCCACCTGTCACAAGACAACTCCCTGCAGTCTGGGTTGGAAAAGGAGGAGACAAGCAAGCGTGGCGATCCAGGATACAGTAGTAGAGGAAGACACTGTTTCATTCCTGTGGATTCCAAGAGCATTTTTGAACATGAAATACCACCTGGGTATGCAACAGAGTACATTAGTTGCTGTATGAGTATCTCAGATTTTTAACCATGATTTTTTGGCCATTTAAGTGATACATCAAAGCAGTTGGGATTTAGTTAGTCCCATAATTACTATTATTATCAATGAGAAATTAGTTGAAAAATTATTAACCACAACAGTATACAAAGTAGTTTTAGCTAAACTTTCAATCTAAAATCTTTTCATAATACTTTCTCAGGATATCTTCCCCTTGCATTTTTACTGGAATATTCTATACTACTTCCTTAATCTGATGGTTATTTGTCGTTCTTCTCTAACATCTTTGAACTTCATAGTCAGAAAATGTTACATTATAGAAATCAATATCATGAAGAGTTAAATTTCAAAGCCTATATGTAGTTGGTGATTGTATTAAAGGCTTTTGCTTTTTGAAAATTAAATTCAGATCCACTTAGGTTGATATTTTAACCTCAGAACAATGTTGGTAAGGATCCAAACTTTAAGATCACTCTGCTAGAATCCCAGTCCTATGTATTATCAGAACTCAGTACATTTCCCTACATTGTTCTCCTTTTCCACCTTTCTTCTTTGTAGCATTAAATAAAATCAAATTTGGCTGATAGAATTTCAAAATGTAAACTGCATAAAAATTCAGAATAAACAATTGATCATATTCCACATTTTGTCTATTTTTTTGTTATAAAATCTAAAGATTTAATTGTTCATGGGTATAACTAAATCTGTTCACTACAGCATGGAAAAGTAGCATGACCATATAGCAGTATGTACCATGCCAAAGTAAGTAGTCAAGAAGGGAAAGAATTTAATCTTACCTTTTCTTGTCCAGCACAAATATTGTCCCATAGTACCCCTCTGAAGAAGAGGGAGTTTTGTCAATTTTGAATATCACTATCACGTGTATGAAATCATTAACCGAAGTGGCTGTTAGTCACATCAAGCCACTATCAGGAAACAGAAGTCACTGACCATAGTTCCTCTGTCGAAAAACATTTGCAGGTGCCTTCCAGTGGAGACTAGTGGGGGCAGAGAAATTATGCTGAAATACCCTGACTGAGGATAACCAATGTAAACAATGTTCCACTATACTGGAAGGAAAACTTAAAGCTTTATATGATTTAGGCAAGTGAATAAAAAAAGGGAGAAAAAAGGATAGTACAAATGTCAATAGGTTTCTACATCAAAAGGAATATCACCCTATAAGAATCATACCCAAATTTAACTTCCTATAATATCTGGCTTAAAAAGTAAAGTTCTCATTTTGCAGATGAGTGAATTACACAAATAATCCATACCAAAACAGCAACTGGATTTCAAGTCTCCACATCCTGAGTTTCATGGTTTCACAAAAGCTGCCTTTCTTGAATTTTTTACTTGAATAAATCAAGCTAAAGTGAAAATGACTGTCGATGTGTATATAACCCTCACTGGAGACATTGCCTAAATAAAAAGAAACCAAGAAGCTCATTTCTCTAATTGGCTTTAAATAGTGTGATGTCTATGTTTGCTCTCCACATGCCAGTTAAAGGTGACACTTCCATCCTACCAGGGCCTGCTTCTCTGACTGAAATGCTATCCCAAAATATCCCTACGAAGATGCAGATTTCATAAGGTATCCAACATGTAGTTTCCAAAGAGCTGCTACAGACACAGACATGGGATCCCCAAGTTTATAGACATATTTTTCCACATCTTCCTGTATTCGCTCTCTAAAGAAGTCAGTGCTAATTTACAGGGTGAGAAAATAATGCAGATCTAGCATACATAATTAATGTGGAAATAATGAGGGACATTGACAGACATTGCAATAGAGATAAAAATGTGTATCTGGCAATAACTAAACTCCCCCACATTTTCTGAAGAACCCATAAATGCCTGAAATTGTTCTCTTTCATATCCCTGCTGACTCAAGTACAGGATGATCAACACTTGCTTTTGCTAGCTACCAAAAATCACTTTACCAAAAATCAGATGAAACAAGAGTCACTGGAGACATTAACTTTTCTCTGTCTTCTTTCCTTCTCTTATAAAACAGTGATAAGTCAGGAGATTCACAGAACAAACAATATTTACTCATGATCAGTCTAAATATCACCATAAGCAATGTAGGTCCAGCCCAAGAGAAAAACAAAAATCTAGCAATAGCCAAACAGTCATGATCTCAGCAGGGCCAAAGAACCAGTCATAGAAAATTCGTTTTACCCAAAAAGAAACTAGATCAAGGATAAAAGGATGATATTGGTCCAATTATGGATGATCAAGAAAGAATGTGAAACACTTTGAGTCACCTCTTAGCCAATCAATATTTACAGTCTTGGATCAGTACAAGTAAGGTAAAGGTACTCAAGAAGGTCAATTTAATGACAGTCAAAGAAAATTAGAGAAGTCAGATATCAACCCATGAACACATGGCCATACACAGTAGAAACAAGAAAGAAAACAGAAAATTAAGGTTCTAGCTACAGGTAACCACAAGATAGGGTTGGATACTCAGGAGAGACTGGGTGTACAACATGGAAAAACTGGGCCCAATACAAGAAGACACAGTCACAGTCAATCAAGAAAGAGCTCAGAACACCCATGATCTTCCCACAGACACTCATTACAACCCAGTGCAGTCTAGATCCACTATACCAAACAACAGAAATCTAATTTTATTGGGTTCATTAATGAAAGGCAATCAAGAGACTAAAATAGGCAATCAGTCTTCTCCCATGGTCAAGCTGTGTATCAGCATGAGCAGTCTGAATTCAGCACAATTAAAAAGAAAAAAGATTACTCTAGCCATGGACAGTCAAAATTAGGTAAGGAACTCATCAACTATAGGGTCAGATTAGAGGTACATAAAAAACCCTGGGCAGAACATGGGTAACTCACATTGTAAAATCTTCATAGGCTTATTTGTGGCTGACAATAATAATGGTTATCTGTGACTGACGACTATAAGATCATAATAAGCTTATTGTGTACCATATCCTTGAAAAAAATGTACCATACTGTATCCTTTGTGAAAGTGTTATTCACATTTACTGTATGCTGACCTTGTCCCCTGCCCAGAAACAAAGGCTGAGACCCTGATTAGACTAGCCCATACAAATCAACAAAACAGTTTGCCTCTTGTTATGGTTTATGTCTGCATGTCCCTCAAATCCTCATGCAGTCATGGGGTGGACTTCTACAGTTTATAATTGATTCATGGTCCAATGTTGGAATTATGGATGTGAGTGCTACAACTGGCCTAGAGCAGATATTTTGCATACAATAAAAGGGAGGAAAAGAGGCTGCCTGTCACCCCTCCTTCCTTTTGCTCTTGTTGCTTTTGCTCTCTTCCACCACCATGAACTGTTGCTTCTGCGATGTACCACTCTGCCTTGGAGCCAGCCGAGTATGGACTGAAACCTCCACAAACTGTGAGCAAAACAAACCTTTCCTTCCTTAATTCTGGGCATCAGGTATTTTGTCTCAGCAATGAGAGAAAAGTAACTAAGACACCTCTATAAGTATGAAGTATATCTCAAACTCATGGGCCATCCCCAGCAGCCCCCTCTGTGCAGCACCACTCTGCTGCTAAGATACTGTTTCTTCTGCTTTCTTTGCATTTGCTACACTTTAAATAAACTTTTGTTTCACACTATACCAGCCTTTACTCCCCATTTTCTGTTAAGAGCCCCACGTCTTCATTCTTTGCTAGAGGTAGGGCAAGGACCTGAAGGGAGGTGGAGCAACATTATAGGGGACCCTAGCTCCCCTTCCTCAGGCTCCCAGCCAGACCAACACAAGTACTGGCACATACTCAGACACAATCCAGATATTCTAATGAAGAATCAGCATCTAACACAGAGGAAAGCAATGGATCCAATTATGGACAATCAAAGGGCAGCACTGAGGCTGGGGATATAGCTCAGTACAACAGAAAGATAAACATTTCACTATGAATACTAAAGCAACAGTTCTAGACACTCCATATATGCTTGCAGACAATCTGCATTTACAAAGTCTTGATCACATACATATAGACACAGAGGATCCAGTTATAGTGGTGATAGTAAAGCAAAGGTATGAGTCTAACATAGAAAGTCAGCATCAGTTTATGTTCAATCTGAGTACGGATAGTTGAGACACAGTCAGAAGACAAGGCAAGACATTCAGAGTCTTACCACAGACACATATTGGAAGACAATCTTGGCCTGCCCGTGAATAGCTGAGGTCCAGCAACAAAAGCACACAATTTAGCCATAGACAAACTAGGAACAGCTATGGATATTCAGACCCTGCTCACACACAATAATTTACACAGTCTGAGTCTAATACAAGTAGACAAAAAGGATCCAGTTACAGTCAGTCCAGTGATACTGAAGGACAGTCAAAAGACAAGACACAGTCTTTTCCTTCCCATGGTAAGTCCAAATATAGTCATAGGAAGTCTGGTCTGTCATAATAGGAAAAGATGAGTCCAGCCATGGAAATCCAGAAGATAATTCAGAATTCTATCAAAGGTGAGCATCTACTTACAGGTAAACTGGATCTACCATAAAGAATTTGGGTCCATCATAAGAGAAAGATATGAGTTGATTTATGGACAAACTAGGTAATGTCTTAGACAGTCATCTATATAGACTGAATTCATAAGCCAGAAAATACCAGGGACCCATTCTTAGTCTAACTAGTGATAGTGAAAGACAATCAGAGGATCAGACAGACAAGTCAGAAGCAACTCATGGATGAATGAGTCCAGTTCAAGAGAACAATATAAATTTATCTATGGCTAATGAATAATCAGGCCAAGACATACAAGATTCCATATAGGCCAAAAAGCTACTAACAACCTAAGTCTACCCATGCACACTTACGATGCAGTACAGGACAAAAGCAATAATACTGCCATAAAAAAGAAATTTTTTTTTTGAGACAGGGTCTTGCTATGCAGTTCAGGCTGGCCTTGAGCTCACTTTGTAGCCCAGACTGGTCTCCAACTCACAACAACCCTCCTGCCTCAACCTCCCAAATGCTGAGATTACAGGTGTGTGCCACCACGCCCGGCTTACCATAAAAATTTCTCTGATTCCCCTATCTTTCATTTACTCTGTCTTAGTTACTTTTCTCATTGCTGAGACAAAACAGTGAACTGATCCAATAATCACCCACCTTTAATCCCAGTATCCTTAATCCCAGCATTGCTATGAATCAATCACACTCTCTATATTTAGCCACCTCTGAAAAAACCCTATGGCCATATGAGGCTTTGGGGTGACATTTAGACATAAATCATAACACTCTTTAATGCTTTATAATATTATTTTCACACCCTCATGAAGTCTTTCTTTGAGGGTTCCTTTTATTGTCTGAACTTAAAATTTTTGTTCTCCAAGGCTCCATTCTCAGTTTTCTGCCATTTCAATCAGTTTCTATCATTTATAACATAGTGTATCTGAACAGAAAAAGGATAAAAAGGATAGTTTGCTCATAGGTTTTTGTTATCCATTTTTACACAAAAAGGTTGCCTGAAACTAGAGCCTAGAAGCTCTGTCCATGAAATGAGAGGAATAAGTCAATACCTTTCAGTAATAACTTTCAATATGAACGGTCTCAACTCCCTAACTGAAACACACAGATTGTCCAACTGAATCAGAAACAAAACCCAACAGTATGCTGTACACAAGAAACACATTTTATCCAAAAACAAACTCATAGGCTAAAAATCAAAAGGTGGAAAATAATACTCCATGCAATGAAAGTCTGAAGACAAGCAGAAGTAGCTGTCTTATTTTCAGACCAAGAAGATTTAGAAGCCAAAACCGATCAGAAGAGTCAGAGAAGGTCACTATATATTGGTTAAGAGAACGATTCAACACAATGTGATAGCAGTTATAAATATATATGCACCAAACACCAGTGGACACAGCTTCATAAAAACAAGCACTACTAGACATAAAAGAGTGTAGGGGACAGTGAATCTTAACATATTATTTTAGATAAAATAGTTTTAGTTAAAGAGCAAAAATGTGTCTTGGGAAGCCTCCCAGGACACCGAAGAGCTAATCCCCTAGTCAAACTCTACATGGGAATGTCTTCCTGAGATAAGGAGCACCCAGGCCTACATAACCCCTGTGACCCCACCTGGGTAGTTTCCATCTCCTGGCCCTAGGTAAACCCTAAAGGAATGCGTAAGTTGTAAAAAAAAAAAAACAAAGGAGATAAATGGAACATAATGGGGGAAACATCAATCACGGTTAGATATGCGACCTGCAACTGACCTGGGGTCCCACAGGAGGAGGGAAAAACCATATGGCCACCAGGGTTAGCAAATGTAACATCCCAATTTGTAACCACAAAAACCCAAACCTATTTAGGATCTGAAGCAGAACCAGCAGATGCCCACTTCTCTGACCTGCCTGGCAAGTCAGGGTCGAAGGGTTGTTAGCCTTCAAATTAATAAATTCAATTTGTTTTTGAATTGGGTCTCTCATGGAATACAACCTGACGTCTGCTGTAACAAGATCAGATACACATCACAATTATATTGGGGAATCTTGACACCCCACTATAACAAAAAGAAAGATCAACTAGACAAAAAAAAGAAAACAGAAATACCATAGTTGAACCACACTTTCAAACAAATAGACTTAATAGACATCAACAGTGTTCCACTTAGCAACAACAGAATACACATTCTTCTGAGCAGGACACAGAACTTCCTCCAAAATACATCACATACCAGCAAATAAAGCATACTTAAGTAAACAGAAAATAATCAGAAGTATCCCATGCATATTAACAGATCATCTTGCAATAAAACTAGAATTCACTGATCAAAGAAACCACAGAAATTATGCAAACACTTGGAAATTAAACAATACACTCAAATAATCAATGGGTCACAGGAGAAATCAAGGAGAAGTTAGACAGTTCTTAGAATCAAACAATAATGCCAATACAAAGTACAAGACAAAATGAAAGCAATCCTAAGAGAGAAATGTAGAGTTTTGAATGCCCACAAGAGAAAGAGCAAGTCCAAATAAATAACCCAATGACAGACCTCAAAATCCTAGAAACACAAAAATAATCCATATCCAAAACTAATACAAGGAAGAAAATTATAAAGATACATTAAATTAATAAAATTGAGACTAAAGCTACCAAGAATCAATGAATTGAAGAGCTGGTTCCTTAAAGGAATAAACAAAATAAACAAACCCTTAGCCAATTTTACCCAAAAATAAAAAGACCCAACTCAATGCAGTTAGAAGTGAAATGTGAAATCACAATACACACTGCCAAAATTCAGATTATTAGGATGGATAGGAAGATGCACGTTAGGATTTGCCTGGTTACAAGGCAAGAACGTCAAAACTATTGACAAACCTGCCAATTTACCCCGCTTACAACACCAATGGTCTAGAAGTGTGTTTCACTGGTGTGATCACTTGGCGTCTCTCTTTATCCCTTCCCTAGGGTTAGAAGATGTCATGCAGCACATTGAGGCCTTAACTAACTATACTCAGCGGGCCTTAAGTGACACCGCAGCTGGTCTCTCTCTCCTAAATGAAGAAGTAAAATTAATGAGGGAGGCTGTCCTCCAAAATCGGATGGCATTAGACATTCTAACAGCAGCACAAGGGGGTACCTGTGCAATTATAAAAACTGAATGCTGTGTGTACATTCCTGATCCCTCTGCTAATGTCTCAACAGCTATTCAAGATATCAGGCAACAGATCAATGATATGTCAGATTCTAAAAATCCCTGGAACTTATCCTCTCTATGGGAGGCCATCACTGGTTCCTCTTGGTGGAAATCTTTGTTAACTATATTCATAATAATCTTG
>PVLD010014625.1:0-41383 GCA_004027595.1 Dinomys branickii | reverse complement strand
TATGCATACTTAATTGGCTCTTTGCCTTTGTCTCCTCCAGACTTAAAGCTATACACCTACCCAAGATGAAAATGCCTGGTGTCTACTGAGGGCCTTTAGATAGACCCTCTGGAGAGTATCTCTGACTGCCAATCAACAACTACGACCCCTTTCAGCCTGAAGAAGCCAGAGCGGTCATCGCCCATTACTCCCTCACGGCAGTTCGGGTTACTTCTTCAGAGGGGGGAATGTTATAGATAGCTGAGATAGATAGAAATACTATAGGCAGTCAGACAGGGCTGGGCCCTCGAAGCAGCCAACATAAAAGATAAGATGCCTGTGGGCCAGACCTCAAGACAAAAGACTAAACAAATACATCCACATACCTTCCCCAGGGATGAACAGCAGGGACTGACCACCTTGAAGAGTCTTTGACCCGACCCTTATGGGAAAAGCCCCTGACCTAACCCTTACGGGAAAAGCCCTGCTCTGCATGCCCGCTTGTTACGTGACTCGCTTTCCCATTTGATCCCAGTCCACTCAGTCTTACCTGGACAATTACCTTGGACCCACCTCACCTCATGGTTTTTCCCTATAAAAGTCCCTGACAAAGACAGAGTTGGGGGTAACCCACTCGGGTCCCCCGTCTGTCCCTCTCTTGGATAGAAGCTTTCTTTCTCTCAATAAATATTCTGCTCTTAAAAAAAAAAAAAAATTCAGATTATTAGTAACTACCTCAAAAACCTGTACTCCAATAAAGTGGAGAGTCCAGAAGAAATGGATAGGTATCTAAGCACAAATTAATTACCAAAACTGAACCAAAAAGATGTAAAAACCTTAAATGATCCAATGACAGGTAATAAAATTGAAGGAATAATTTTTTTTAAACATACAAAATAAGAAAAGTTCAGCAGTCAGTACATTCACCACTGAATTCTACAAGAACTTCAGGGGCTGGGCTAGTGGTGCATGCCTGCAATTTCAGAACTTGGGAGGCAGAGGCAGGAGGATTGCTTCAAGTTGAAGGCCAGCCTGGGCTATAAAGTGAGTTTGAGGCTAGCCTGAACTGCATAGTGAGACCCTGTCTCAAAAAGACAAAAGAAAAAGAACTTCAGAGACTATCTAATAGATACTACTCAAAGTCTTTAATGAAACTGAAAGGGAAGGAGTGCTCCCAAAGTCATTTCTAAAAGCTAACATTACCCTGATTCCAAAACCAGAGGAGGAAACATTACAAAATTAAATGACCAGCCAAACTATTCAATGAAAATGGATACAAAAATTGCTAACAAGATTCTGGTAAACAGAATGAAATAAGTCATTGGAAAGATCATACATACATCATGACAAAGTAGGTTCCATCCAAGGCATGCAAGGATGATTCAACATATGCAAATCAATAAATGTAATACTCCACATAAACAGAAGGACAAAAATCGTGTGATCATAGCAATAGCTGTAGAAAAAAAAACCTTTGACAAAATCCAACATCCATTCATGATTTTAAAAAAAACTGAAAAAAATATGTACAGAAGGACCTTATCTCAATTGGATAAAAGCCATTCATGACAAAACTACTGACAGCCATCTATTAAGTGGGGAAAGCTAAAACCTTCCTTCTAGATTCAGGAACAAAAGAAGGATATCCACTGTCACCACTCCTATTCAATATAGTACTCAAAACAATAGCCAAAGCAATCAGACAAGACAAACAGATAAAAGGGATACATATAGGAAAGAAAGATATCAAATTATCATTTTTGCTGTTAATATAATCCTCTACATAGAAAGACTGAAAGAATTCCACCAAAACACTCTTAGAAATAAACATATTCAGCAGTGTAGCAGAATACAAAATCAACACACAGAAATCAATAGCATTTCTGTACATCAATAGTGAATTCTATGAGGAAGAAATAAGGAAAACAATGCCATTCAATAGCATAAAAAAATCGAACACTTAGGAATTAACCTAAAAAATAAAGTGAAAGACTGCTACAACAAAGCTATAATATTGTGAAAAAGAAGATCAAAGAAGACATCAGAAAAGGAAAACACTTCCCTTGTTCCTGGGTAGGCTGAACCAATATTGTCAAAATGGCCATATTTCCAAAATTGATATATAGATCCAATGCAATCCCAATCAAAATACCAACACCATTCCTCAAAGAACCATAGAAAACAACCCTAAAATTCATATGGATCCACACAAGACCCAAAATAGCAAAAGCAATGCTGGACAACAAGAACAAAACAGGAGGCATCACACTCATACATTTCAAGTTACAGTACTGCAAAGCTGCAATGATAAAAACAGCATGGTATTGCACAAAACAGATCAGTGGAATAGAAGAGAAGATGCAGAAACAACTCCAGGAACATTCAGCCATCTGATCTTTGACAAAGGAGCTAAAAATATATGCTGAAGGAAAGATCACCTCTTTTGCAAATGTTGCTGGGAAAACTGGCAATACATATGCAGAAGATTGAAGTTAGACTCACATATTTCACCATGTACTACACTAAAATAAAAATAGATGAAAGATCTAGATGTTAAAACAGAAGCATTTCACCCACTAGAAGATAAAATAGGTAAAACTCTTGAAAACAAAGGCATAGGCAAGGATTTTCTATGTAGAACCCCAACAGCACAAAAAATAACATCAAGAATCAACAAAAGTGATTATACCAAATTTAACAACTTCTGCACACTAAGGGAAACAACCAACACAGTAAAAGATAGAAGATTTATATGATCTGAAAAGGAAGCAGAGTATACAAATAACAGAGTAAAGAGTCAACTTATAAAATGGGAAAAACATTTGGGCAGCTATACCTCAGACAGAGGATTACTATACAGAATATATAAAGAACTCAAAAACTTTGATCCCAAAATAAAAGACCCAATCCAAAAATGGGCACCTGAAGTCAACAAACACTTTTCAAGAAAAGTACAAATGGTCAATAAATACTTGAGAAAATGTTCAAAATATCTGGTCATTAGAGAAATGCAAATTAAAACACTGAGATTCCATCTTACTCATGAAAGAATCACTCTCATCAAGAAACAAATCCCTGTGGCTGCAGCAAAAAATGAACCCTTCTACACTGTTGATGGGACTGTAAAGTAATGGAAATCACTATGGAGATTCCTCAAAAAACTAAAACATAGACATTTCATTTGACCCAACTATTCCCCTTTTAGGTGTCTCCTCTGAAGAGTTAAAGTCATCACATCACAATGGCACAGGCACACCCATGTTTGTAACTGCACAGCTCATGATAGCTAAATCTTAGAAGCAACCTTACATCCATTAGCAGGTGAACAGATAAGGAAAACAGGGTATTTATACACACTGGAGTACTACTCTGTTATAAAGAAGGATAAAGTGGAGTGATCTGTGTAAAAATGAACGAGACCAAATGAACAAGACCATAATGCTAAGTGAAAGAAATCACACACACACACACACACACACACACACACACACACACACACACACACTTAAATACTGCATGGCTTCTCTTATACAACAAACCCAAAGTATAAATAAATTTTATGAAGATAGATAATATGAAATAGGGAGGTAGATCTTTTACCAAGGGGAAGGGGACCAAGAGAGGGAGGGACTGGAAGGTGGAGAGGGGAATGGGACATAAAAATAATTAAGGTGTGTTATGTACATTTACTGCCCCTGATGAATGTAATCACTATGTACTGCAAACATGCACAAATAAAAAATTATAAAAGAAGCCCTGTCTATAATCCAGGGTAGTACAATCAGTAACCGTGATCTGATACTATAAAATCTAAGACACTTCCACAGTAGTCATGCATAATACAAAATTTGCCAGAAACTTTAAAACTTGAGCTTTCATATTTGACACTTTAGTTGATCCCCAAACAACATGATTTTCATATATTACTATTAAAATTTAAACTTATGGCATATACATATGCTCACTGAGGATCTTACATATACACTACCTTTAATAGTCTCTATATGAATATGTGTATCTCCCCGATTTTTTAATATATAGGTTTTTTTTTCATTCATAGCGCCTAAGCTACAAAGAACTACGACAAATAACAGAGCAGATAGGGGAAGTGAAGAAAAGCAAGGGGAAGAAACATCCTGTAGCACTTCGATACACCCAGCAGATGGTGCTATAGACACGTTAGTGCCATTCAGACAGGCAGGACAGAATTGTACAGGAAAATAGCACGGACACTTTAATTCATTCTTGGCAGTTTCGGAGGTAAGGTCTTAGACGCGACACTCCATTGCTCAAGACACAGCTCCCAACCTGCTTTTCCCCACACATGAATAGTTCCCTACTCCCTAGCTGTTCCTAGAAAGAAGCAGAATTGAGCTTCAATCTTGTCTTCTCCACTTAATAGCTAAGTGACTTGCAACAAGTTAGACACTTTCCCTAAACCTCAATTTTCTCATCTGCAAAATAGAGGCAACAATACCCACATTATGGAGTTGTTATCAGGATTAATGATATGATGTATATCAGCACATAATGCTTTAAAGAGAACACAATGTTTATTCTTCTAGCACCACACTCAAAAATCCAGATCATGGTGCATGCTACAAGAAATTTTGAATCCTGAAACTTGTCTCCAAAGGAAAAATCACTAACCAAACATAGTAAGAGAATCTTTATGCTTAGCCCTGTTACCACTATGGAACACACACACACCTGTAAAATCATGCACCTCAGTTTTATAACGAACTTTTGTGATAATCTAGTCCAACTTTTACATTAGTAATACTCAGTAGGGAAAGAAGTTAAAGCTCATATTCAGTATGCCTCTTGTTTTCTTGACACAAACCAGGAAATAAAGGTCAGTAAAATTCCGGTTGCTGAGCTCAACAAAATTCGAGTCGGTGAGGATGTTGAGAGAATAAAGCACTGGGTGGATTAAATGTTTGTAAAAAAAAAAAAGCCAAAATATTGTTTACATGATACAAGTCCCTATAATATCCTTGACAATAAATTAGATTACTATAGAGTTTTTTGTACTTCCCATCAGTGTAAATGCTGAAATTTTCTTCTCTATATCAATCCCAAATTTATCACCCTTTGATGAGCACCTAAAGGTGCCTTACTCTGTTCTCCTTCCCTTCCACCCCACACATAATTAAATTCACAGACATGTGCACTTTTCCCTCTCACCAGACTGAATGCCTCTGATGTCCCATATTTCCCAGCCCTTCTCTTCCATGTGAGGTTTTCCTCCCCCAAGGAATTTTTCCTGACAAGCAAATGAAGGCAGCAGAAGTAGCAAACTATGATTCACAAACCATATGCAGCGAATCATCAATTTTTCTACAACCCACCAGAATGTTTTCTATATGTGCAACTGGTTGAAAAATGTGACATGAAATTACATGAAGCCCAAAGATAAGTGTTAAGTTTTACTGAAACACAGACCATGATCATTTGTTTACATATCATTTACAGGTGCTTCCATGCTATAATAGCAGAGTTAAGTAGCTGCAACAAAGACCAACTGGCCCACAAGTCCTGTCATATCTATTATCTAAGCTCTTACAGAAAAAGTTTACAGGAAAGTTTAGGAGAACACTGGTCTAGAGCATGTTCACCTGGGGTAGTCTACAGGTCACTCTCTCCTCCATCTGAGACAACTGGCTCCTGTAGGATATTAGACAAATTCCACCTGCCTTTCATGCCCACAGTCTCAGTCACACCTTTAAAAAGATCATTGCTCTGATAAAGCACGGCAACCTGGCCCAAATCAGGCATCTAAAGGAAACAACTACAGAATGGATACTGATTCCATAGCCCTCTGGGTAGTTCATAGGAAAGAACACACAGCCTAATCATGGCTGCATTTGCAATCATGTAATTATCATTTGCCAATAGTTGGCTACTGGTCCTTCTCAAATCCCAATTACCATATTACCCAAGTCGTAAGTCTATGTCACTTCAGTTTCAGCAACATTTGTGTCATACATTCACAATGGCTAGAACATGGAGAAATGTCCTTAGGGGTAAGCAGAGAGCCACCCACTGATTGCCAGTGCTAAGATTCACACAATATTGAGGTAAAATCTTGTCTTCTAAGGGGAAGATGACAAGAGAGAAGACAGGTCTTAATCCTACTGTAAGAAAGCTGGTCAGTGTAAAAGACTATAGTTATAATCCCTTTCCTCTTTGAATTCAACTCAAAATGGCAGTTATTGGAGACCTTTATGTGCCAGGAATATATTGGGTTTCTAAGCGACAGGGGAATAAATAATGCCCACTCCCTATCCCAAGGACCTCACCGACTAGAAACTATACAAACACATAGACAAATGTGTATAAGAATAATTAACCAAATTATCAATATTGAACAAAACAATTAATAGTAGTTATTTATGGCTAGTAGGGTTTTTTTTCTTCACTTCAGTATTTTCTAATTTTTATACTAAACAGTAATTACATAGTAAAACAATCATGAAAAATAAAATGTGGTGAGTTATACAACTATACAATTATGAACGAAGTAATTAATTATAACTCTGTCTAGAGTAATTCAAGAAAGCTTTCACACAGAAAGGCTAATAGGGATTCCGAACAATTAATAGGAGTCACCAGGAGATAATGAGGAAAGATACACCAAGACAAAGAAACATGAGATAGCACTGTATATTCGGGGAGGTTGACATGGTTGATTACGAGGGGAACATAAAGGGGAACATAGAGAGAAATGGAGCTAGAGAACACCCACAGCCAAGAGCGTGAGGACAGGCTTTTCTTACTAATGTTGTACGGTGGTGAAGTGAAAGGTACGCTGACTGGGCTGGGGATATAGCTCAGTGGAATAAGCGCTTGCCTAGCAAGCGTAGGATCCTGAGTTCGATCCCCAGTACCGCCAAAAAAAAAAAAAAAGAAAGGTACGCTGACAGTGGGCACTAAGTTTAGGTAAACTGAGTTAGCTAAGCACATATAAAGGGCAGCCTCTAGGTCCATCATTCATTCCCAGCGGTAATAATAATACCGTGGATGACATCTTGGATAGAATTTCATATAAATTTTAGCTCAGACCAGGAGAGTCTGACTAGATGACTTTAAAGTTCCTTTTGGAAATTAAATTCCATGAAAACTAATTCCATGATTCTTTGACATTTGGGCCCCAACATCCCTGCTCATACTCGACTCAACCTCTATTAAGTCCACACAATTTGTTGTCAATTCATTGAGCCACACAGCTGAGTGAATACAAGAAGAAGCCTTCTTTCAGTGTCCTGTGACTGGCAGGTGGGGCTGATACTAGCCCGGATTTGAGAGCTGCTATTACAGTCTCAGGCAAGCACGTAAGGAAGGAAGAAGGTGGGGATGCGGAAGGCGCTGAACTTGTTTAGGAGTGTATTAGGACATCTCCAAGAGTGCAGCTCCTCCCTCATATGGACCATTATCCCTTCTATAAAAAGGCCACTGTCCCCGATAGCAGCACCCTGCAAGCTGCTTCAGCCTCCATCCCACTGTTCCTCTGGTGCACTAGGTAAGCAAGCAGTGGCTCAGTACTGCTCGTGGATTCTTAAGGCTGTAAAATTATGAAAGTCCAGGATGTTCTCTAAAGCAAACAAAAACTGATTAGACAGACAGACAGATAGATAGATAGAGATATATAGATATAAATGTGTATATGTGTGCATACATTTATATATGCTTTAGAGAACTTTGTATATGTTTAACTTTGTTGAAAAAAATGCAGCAATAACCAAACTATATGTAGGATATCCTTTCTTTTGGGTCTTTGCTTAAGATCATGGGAATCTGGTTATCTTCTAGGCAGGTCCCTGTTTAACTGCTGAGCCTTTTTTCTCTGCTGTGTGACCAGTAAAGCCTGAGGGCCAGTCCCTGTGTGGAGAAAGAAAACAGAAACTAAATCTGACAGCAGCTGCCCCCTAGTTTCATACCACCTAAGACTGTGGCTGGCTTTGCCCACTTTGCCCACCTTCCCTAGCCTACAAGTCTTGAGAATCCCATTTAGCTACCAGGGCACTTCAGTTGGAGTTTGGCATGCTATGCTGATTGGGGACCTGTCCCCTGAAGGGTGATGGTTGGGATCTAGAAAGAAACAGAAAGCAGATCCACTGGCAGACTCAGGATTGCTATAGTTCCTAAACAAAGTTAATGCCTCTGGTAAAGGTGGGAAGCCTGAAACAGAAAACTGTCACTCCCACATTTATTTAGTGATGGATCCTGTAACAATGCATGGATCCTGTTTATAATTTCATCATTCTCTGGCTATGTGGATTGAATCAATTAGCTCTTGATTAAAACAATAAAATTAATCATGACTAATGATCTATGTGTTGAAAGGAAAAGGAATAGCCAAGCATTGTGGCTCATACCTATAATCCCAGCACTCAGGAGGTTGAGGAAGAAGGATTGCCATGACTCTGAGGCCAGCTTGAACTATACGTGAGTTCAAGGCCAGTCTAAACTACATAGCAAGACCCTATCTCAAAAGGAAGAAAGGAAGGGAGGGAGGGAGAGAGGGAAAAAGGAAGAAAGGAAGGAAGAAAGAAAGGAAGGAAGGAAGGAAGGGAGGGAGGGAGGGAGGAAAGAAGGGAAGGAAGGAGGGAGGGAGGGAGGAAATAAGGAAAAGAAAAAAATAATAATAAATCAGAGCTGTATCTCTCTCCACCCACTTTTAGGTTAACTAAATTTGCAAAAAAAATGCCTAAACTCCTACAAGGCATTGTCACTGTCATCGATGTTTTCTACCAATATGCTACTGAGCATGGAGAGTGTGACATGTTGAACAACGCAGAGCTGAAAGAACTTTTGCAAAAAGAATTTCACCAAATTCTAAAGGTAGTAACCCCATGTTACAAGTGAATTCTGCAATTCTCTTCTTTGCCCCTTCCTAACTTTTTATCACATATGCCAATCATTCAGAGGACTCTCCGTACTTGGTAATTCAGAATTGGAATTTGGTAGGCTTGCAAAACCATCAAAAGCTGATCTATAAGGGCCAGGGATACAGCTCATTTGGCAGAGCACCTGCCTGGCAAGCATAAGGTCCTGAGTTTGGTTCCCAATACCAAAAAAACAGTTGATCCATACTGGATGGCCAAGTAATATATGACCAAGTAAATTATCCCACCAAACATTTGACAAAATCTATAGATTTTTTTAAATATCTATGAGAGCAATTGTGGTGACCCTCAAAAAATTACAAATTATGTGAAATGCATCTTCTTCCCTATCTTTGTCTTTCTTCAGTCCAAAATGTCCAAACCACTGCCCATTTCTGAGACTGTGGTTCTGGAAGGCACCTGAATTCCGGGAATTGGCATTTACACCTATGTCACAAGAACAACAACTACCTTAAAAGTGTCAGTTCTAAAAATAAGTATCTCAGCGTTTCACCCAACCTCTGAAGCTTCAATTCCTTATATTTTTCCACCCATTGAACATTATTTGGATTCCTATGGACGTCCTAAATTAAGTTGGTCAGACATGAATCTCATCTTCCCCTCTTAAATTTTTCCTTCCTCCTTTTCACTCAAGGTAGAAATCTTGTGCCATTCTTGACATCCTCGCTCTCAGAAGGTACCACCACTTTCCTGTCTCCATCTAGTTCACCAACAGCCCATGTCTCTCTACCCCTCTTAGTGCACCTCCTACCTCCACACAGCATTAGATGCTCAAAACCTTTCAACAACTTGCATGTTGCATAAAAAACAACTTGCATACAAAACCCAAAGTTCCTTAACATGACTTAAAAGTTATTATCTAGTCCCTATTTATCTATCCACTTCTCTTGACTCTTCGTTCTCCAAACCCAGCAGTTCTTTCAGTTCTCTGAATGAGCCATGCCTTCTCTCACGCCTAGCCCCTTGTTCGTATCAGTCCCTCTACCTGGAACAATCTTTGCTCCCTCTCCTTTCCTTTCTACCTCTTCATTTGTCTAAGTCTAACCCATCATTCAAAAGCCATTACATCCTCTCATTAGCCTTTCTCAGACCCTGAATAGCTCTCTCCCAATGCCCTCAGAGAAATCTTCCCACAACAAATTGTAAGTTTGTGTGTCTGCAGTAAACTTCAAGTTGCATTTTCTAAGAATAGTCATGTTTACTGGTTTATTCTCTCATAAAATACAATACTAGGCAGATAACAGGTAACAATAAATGTTGAATAAGTTAAATAATGGATTTAGTTGGACAAATATATACCTAATTATATAGTCAATGCAGATATCTATAATTATTATTTATAAATTAGCTAATTACTCATATTTGACTATGCTTTACCAAAAATAATTGGTCCCCTGCTCCTGTTCACCTCTCAGTTGTACCCTCTTCCAGCTATTTTTCACTGCATTATTCACTGCATACTCCTTTTTCTCTGCTGAAGCTAGGGCAATCCAGGACAAAGTACTATGTGATTGATCTCCACCTAAATATGCCAAGCATCACATCTGTACAGCCTTCCTCCAATTGGTTATCTGGGTGTATAATCCATACTAACAGAGCTGTCTTTGTATCTTATTCCTACACAGAATCCAGATGATCCAGACACTGTAGATATCATCATGCAAAATCTGGATCGAGACCATAATAAACAAGTGGATTTTACTGAGTATCTTCTGATGATATTCAAGCTGTCTCGGGCTTGTAATAAAATTGTGGGCAAAGACTACTGCCAAGCTTCAGGGTCAAAGCAGAAAAAGCACAGTCACCAGCACCAAGAGGAACAGAGTAAAACAGAAGAGGAAGGAAAGGTGCAAAAATCCTCTTCCATTCATTCAAGTTCAAGCACAGGAGAGAATGGCTCCAGAGGAAGCATTAAACATAGGTCTACGTCCATCTCCCACAAACTGAGGCATCAAGGAGACTTGTCTAGTTCAACTGATCAGTCCTCAAGCTTAGGACAACATGGATCTAGCTCAGGCCAATCTTTTAGCCATAGTCAACATGGGTCTGGTTTAGGTCAGTCATCTAGCTATGGCCAACAGAATCCAGGCTCAGAGCAATCTTCAAGATACAGTCAATATGGATCTGGATCGGGCCAATATTCTAGCCACAGGCCACACCAAGCAAGTTCAAGAGAGTCATCTGGTTTTTGTCAACAGGAGTCTGGCTCAGGTCAGTCTTCTGGTTTTAGTCAGCATGGATCTGGCTTAGGTCAATCCTGTAGTTATGGACAACATGGTTCTTCATCAGAACAGACATCAAACTGTGGCCAACATGGATACAACTCAGGTCAGTCTTCTAGCTGTGGACAGCATGTGTCTGGATCAAACCAGTCCTTTAGCCAGAGGCGATATCGGTCTGGTTCAAATTCATCTGTTAGTAGTGGTACATATGGCCAACACAGATCTGGATCAAGCCAATCTTCTAGCCACAGGCAATATAGGTCTGGTTCAAATTCATCTGTTAGCAGTGGTGCATCTGGCCAACGCAGATCTGGATCAAGCCAATCTTCTAGCCACAGGCGATATAGGTCTGGTTCAAATTCATCTCCTAGCAATGGTGAATATGGCCAACACAGATCTGGATCAAGCCAATCTTCTAGGTATAGGCAATATAGGTCTGGTTCATGTACATCTCCTAGCAGTGGTAAATATGGCCAACACAGATCTGGATCAAGCCAATCTTCTAGGCACAGGCGATACAGGTCTAGTTCACAGCAATCTTCCAGCAGTGGTAGATATAGATCTGGCTCAAATCAGTCTTCTAGCCACAACCAACATGGATTTAGATCCAGCCAGTCTTCAAGGTACAGCCAACATGGGTCTAGGTCAAGTCAGTCTTCTGGCTTTGGTCAATATGGATCTGGTTCAGGAAGGTCATCTAGGTTTGGGCAACATGGCTACAGGTCAGGAGAGTCCTCTAGCTTTAGTCAGCATGGATCCGGCACGGGGCAATCCTATACCAGTGGGCAATACAGTTCATCACCAGGGGAGTCCTCAAGCTGTAACCAACAGGGGTTCAGCTCAGGTCAGTCTTCCAGCTATGGCCAGCATGGATCTGGTTCAAATCAATCTTCTAACAACAGCCAATATGGTTCTTCCTCAGGACAGTCTTCTGGCTTTGGTCAGCATGGACCAAGCTCAGGTCAGTCTTCAAGCTATGGTCAACATGAGTCAGGCTCAGGTCAGTCTTCCAGCTATGGTGGATACAGAACTGGCTCAGGTCAGTTGCCTAGCCATAGCCGACATGGGTCTACATCCAGTCAGTCTTCAAGGTATAGCAAACAAGGGTCTAGATCAAATCAGTCTTCTGCCTTTGGGCAACATGAATCTGGCTCAAGTCAGTCTTCTGGCTTTGGTCAACATAGATCTGGCCTAGGGCAATCCTCTGGTTATGGACATGGTTCTTCATCATCATGCTTTGGTCAGCATGGATCCAGCTCAGGTCAGTCTTCCAGCTATGGTCAGCATGGGTCTGTATCAAATCAGTCTTCTGCCTTTGGGCAACATGAATCTGGCTCAGGTCAGTCTTCTGGCTTTGGTCAACATGGGTCTGGCTCAGGTCAGTCTTCCAGCTATGGTGGATACAGAACTGGCTCAGGTCAGTCTTCTAGCCATAGCCGACATGGGTCTTCATCCAGTCAGTCTTCAAGGTACAGCCAACAGGGGTGTGGATCAAGTCAGTCTTCTGCCTTTGGGCAACATGAATCTTGCTCAGGTCAGTCTTCTGGCTTTGGTCAGCATGGATCAGGCTTAGGTCAGTCTTCAAGCTATGGTCACCATGAGTCTGGCTCACGTCAGTCTTCCAGCTATGGTGGATACGGAACTGGCTCAGGTCAGTCGCCTAGCCATAGCCGACATGGGTCTACATCCAGTCAGTCTTCAAGGTATAGCCAACAGGGGTCTGTATCAAATCAGTCTTCTGCCTTTGGGCAACATAAATCTGCCTCAGGTCAGTCTTCTGGATTTGGTCAACATGGGTCTTGCTCAGGCCAGTCCTCTACTTATGGACAACATGGTTCTTCTTCAGGACAGCCATCATGCAGTGGTCAGCAGGGATCTAAGTTAGGTCAGTCTTCCAGCTATGGTCAGCATGAGTCTATCTCAAATCAGTCTTGTAGCTATGGCCAACATACATCTGGATCAGGCCTGTCTTCTAACCAAAGGCAACATGGGTCTTGCTCAAGAGAAACTTCTGGCTTTAGCCAACATGAGTTTATTCCAGGAGAGTCATCTGGTTTTAGTCAGTGTGGTTCTGGCTTAGGTCAATATTCTGGCTATGGACAACATGTCTCAACATCAGGACAGTCATCATGCTGTGGCCAACATGGAACCAGCTCAGCCCAGTCTTCCAGCTATAGTCAACATGGATGTGGGACAAATCAGTCTTCTAACTATGGCCAATATGGATCTGGCTCAAGTCATTGTTCTAGCAATAACCAACATGAGTATCCCTCAAGTATACCTGAACACCATGAATCTGGTTCATATCCTTCATCTGTCTCTGGACAGTATTGTTCTGGATCTGGTCATTGTTCTAACCCTCAACAATATGGATCTGGCTCATGTTATTCATCTAGCTCTGGATCATGTGGTCCCGGACCTAATCAGTGTTCTAGTTTTGAGCAACATGAATCACAAGGGAGATGTGGAAACCAGTGGAAATCTAGCTATAGCCATTCAAACTGTAATGAAGGGCAGTGGAGAAATGGCTATAGACAAGTAGAAAGCTCCTCAGGCTGTGCCTCTGAACAATTTACACCCTCCTGTGGACAGCCTAGATCCAATACTGTCAATAAATTGGCATTGTGCAACGAGGATCACAGACAAAGTAGCTATTGTGACCAGACAGGGAGAGCAGACAGCCGGGGAGAGGGAAGTATAGGCTCAAGATCCCAAAGTTTCAATAGCAGCACTCCACTCTATGAATATGTCCAACAGCAGAGGTGTTAAATATAGGGATGAATAATGAATAGAAGTGAAATTAACTCACATAGCAATTTTTAAAATGAGAAACTGTTACAGAGAAGCAAGTTATCATGAAATTTCTATCTATTTCTAGCCTGTTCTTTTAAACCCATAATTATACTCTACTACCTGTTATTTGGCTCCTTACCCAATGATGTAGGGTGTTTGGGCTATTTCTTATGAAATATTGAGTTGAATAAATGACTAGTATGGGGTTAAATTTGGAAAAACAATGCAAAGTATTTAAGGAGCTTGGATTTTAGTTAAGGTCTCTTTTCAACAGCTCATTATTTAATTAGAGATAATGTCAAAGCTAAGTGTGTGGGTTTTAAAAACTAATATACTGTAAATGTGCCATACTAAAGCTAAAGCTTTCAGCTACATGTACTCAAATTTTTGGTGTATCCTATATAGAATAGTAGCAAAAGGGAGAAACCTTAAAAGCAAAGATGCACCACTGATACAGTATGTTTGCTTACAAATTCCACTAAGCCTCTATTTTTTAGTATATTATCTGTTAGGTAATTAACTAGTATTACAAAGAAGTTGCTTCAGATGCTTCTCCTCAGCCAAGCAAGAGCATGATTTCTTAAACAGCAGATTGGATCAGCACAAGATCAAAGGATCCAAATATAGGTTTTAACCTGATTTCGACAAGAAAGATCTCAGCTTCCACTTCTAAGAAGTTGGCTCCAGATGAGAAAACTTTAGGGGTGCTTAGCACAGATACACAATAACTCCCTGCAGGGGAATATCCATATCCAGAGAGGAAGAGAGACTATCACTGTTATATAGTTCCTTGACTTGGCTGTAATGAATTTGTTTCAAGTGTTTGGATTCCAATAACTGCAATGCTTTAAAACTAGAAATAAGTAAATGGTGATCAAATACACTGTGTTTTGTTTGTTTTCTCCTTCGTTTCATTTCTCTAACACAGGTGGTCAAACTAGAATTCAATACAAATAGCAATTTGCCAAGGTCCTATTCTTCACAAACAATCCAGACTGTATAGTTTTTAAATTTTATTTAATAAAACAATTTAATTTGTAAATGGCCAAAATTTTATTTTATTGTTCTTGGTCATGAGTTCTTAGATATGACACAAGCAGCAAAAGCAAAAAACAAAAGGTGAGACTATACAAACTAAATAAATAAATGAGATTACACCAAACTGGAATGAATAAATAAGTAAATAGGTAATACTTCACCAAGTGAAATAAACCAGACACAAAGACATTTACTGTATGATCTCACTTATAAGTGTAATCTTAGAAAGTCAAACTCACTAGGCGTGGTGGCACAAGACTGTAACCCTAGCACTTGGGAGGCTGAGGCAGGAGGATCACTAGCGAGTTCAAGATGAGCTTGAGCTACAAAGTGAGCTCAAGGGCAGCCTGAACTGCATAGTGAGATCCTGTCTCAAAAAGACCAAAAAAAAAACAAAAGAAAAAAAAAAAAAAGAAAAAGAAAAGAAAGGTCAAACTCACAGAAACAAGAGTAGAAAGATGATTACCATGAGTCAGGGCCTGGGGAAAACAGGAAGGTGCCGGTCAAAGAATCAAAGAATACAAACTTTCAGTTACAAGATAAATAAGTTCTGGAGAACTTACAGCACCATTACTGCAGTGAATAGTGAATGTATTTTATCTTGAAATCTGCTAAAGAGCAGATGTTTTTCACTTTTTTATTTTACAAAGAAACAAAACAAAATTACATAACAAAATAAGAGAATAAGAACAGTTAATACACTGTATTGTTATCTTCAAAGTAGTTACTCAGAATACAAGGAGATACTTGTATTGTAAACAAGAAGATACAAAAAGAGAAACATAATAACACAAAACTTCCTTTTCAACAGTCTAAAATAAACCAATAGTATAAATGAAACAAATTAGCATATATATTAAAATATTTTTTGAAACAACAAAATATGTAATTTGGGGAAGTATATAAACTTTTTTCTATTTATCTCTCTTCTGTTTTGCTCTTTATTTGTATTTATATATTTTTTCTCATTGAAGAGAAATCTTGCAATATTAGAACTTCTGTGTTCAACTTACTTCATTAAACACCATGTGCTCAAATTGCATCATTTACCTATGAATGCCTCAAGTTTATCTTTCTTTATAGCAGCACAGTACTCCATTGTGTGTAAGTAATACCTCTGTAAACTAGTGTAATTACTATGGAAATCAGTACCGTCATTCCTCAAGAAACTAAAACAGAAATTATGTTTGACCCATCTATCTCCCTTCCAGGTATCTTCCCAAAAGAGTTAAAATCATCATATTATAGCAATACATGCATACCCATATTTATAGTAGGAGAATTTATAATAGATCCTGAAAACAGCATTTATATCCAGCATATATCAATCATTTAAGAATAGATCTTAAATGGTCTCACTATATCAAAAAATGGTAACTATGAGATGACACACAAGCTAAATTAGCTTAAACTGTGGTAATCATTTCAAAATGTATACATATCAAAACATTACATTTTATATCTTAAATATATTCAATTTAACTTAAAGGGTATCAAGATAATTTATACCTCAATAAAACTGAGAATTTTTTAAATAGACACAAGAATTGAGTGGCTACTTACCAAAGTAGGTATACAAACGTCATTAAGCACATTAGTAACATTCAACATCATTATGCATCAGAGAAAATAAATTAAGGCATGAAGAGATATTATTACACACCCACTGCAATGGCTAAATAAAAACCCTGGTAATGTCAAGAGCTGGTATTGCTGAGGGAAAATAAAATAATTCAGCTGCTTTGGAAAACAGTGTGCCAAGTTAAATACATTCTTTGAAAATTGTGAGATTAAAATGACATTGTTTGATACTGCTTTAACAAAAAATAAATTTTAAAAGCCAAGCGTTTTTGAAGGAAGAGTTCTCATACATGATTTCCTAATAGTAACTACCATAAAACACTTTGACAGTACCGCAACCTTACATGAAAAATATTTCTCCAAAGACATCTGCCCAGCAACTGTCTGTTCAACCGCATACTGGCACCACCTGTGTTATTAATTCTTGTACCCAAGGACTATTGTCTCAATATGTCTTATGTAATCTTCAATTTTACCTTGAAAATTTTTCCCTTCCTACAACTGCCTTGAAGATGCCCATGGTTTGCTAAGGAATGAGTATTCCTTTTATATTGTTCTATTATCCCTCAAATAAGTATCATTATTTTTAAAGACTCCCTCTCTGATTAATATTTAGTATAATATTTTACTATATCACCTAGAAGTTCTACTGCTAGGTGAAATGAAGCTATACAGCCAAGATTTTTATATGAATACTCACAACTCTAATAATAATACCTCTTAACCTGAAACAACTCAAATGTCTCAAAACTGCTAAAAGAATAAACAAATTATGAGACAAGCTATCTAACAGAACACTATTCAGCAAGGAAAAAAGGATAAACTACTGATACACATGACATGGATGAACCTCAAAATATTATGTCAGATCAAAAGAGACCAGAGATAATAACAAAATACATATTTATAATTATATTTATATGAAATTTACTAAAGACAAATTTAATCTATAAAGATAGAAAATACCAGTAGTTGACTAGAGCTGAGTAAACTTGTGAATTGGCTGGGAGGAGTCACACAGCATCAGTCCAGCTTGACAGAATGATTCTGTGTTTTGATTGTGACAGGGGTTACACGGATAAATACTTTTGTCAGAACTCACAATTGATTGCTTAAATAACTGCATTTTACAATATGTAAATTAAACCTCAATAAAGAAATTGCTTAAAAGCTTTTTGTAAAACTTGATACACGTTGACAACTCTAACATTTATACTGAAGAGCAGAATCAAAAATGGCCAGCAGAACTTCTAAAATAAAGAAGACAGTGGCATCTCATCAGATATCAAAATGTTATAAAGTTACATTATTTAAGACAGTACAAGTACCTGCCTGGCAAGTGCAAGGTTCTGAGTTTGATTCCCAGTACCAAAAAAAAAAAAAAAAAAAAACACATAAGACAGTACAGAGTTGTAGGAACAACTATACAGGACAATGGACTTCCAAAAACAGACTCATGCATACTTCATATGCAACAGTGATAACTCCACATATCAGTGGGAAAAGATGTACCTTTCAATAAATGGTGTCAAGATAATCAAGTTTTTCATATGGAAAAACAATTGTATCTATTTTACGCTATATACAAAAAGTAATTCCAAGTAAATTAAAGGCCTGTAATGAGACAACTTTTATTTTTTAAAAAAAATACACAGTATATCTATGACCTCCATTCAGAGTAAGAATGGATCTCTTAATCAAAAATGCACAAGTCACAAAAGAAAGATTCATTACTCTTACTTCAATCAAATATTAAGTGACTATAAAGGAAAAGATGCTCTCAAAAAGTAGATAAGCTACAGACTAGAATCAGATGTTTGTACAACCTCAAACACCAGAGAATAGCAAGATTGCATAGAGAACTTATAAACTCACATTTGAAAAAATACAAATTAATAAAAAAGAGTTGCCATAGTAAAAATCTGAATTTTAAAACAATGTTCAGGGAAACAGATACTGAAAACATACTTGAATCCATTAGGTACCTGCCAGACTAGAGAAATACTAAAAATCTGAAATACACAGCATTGAAAACCTACAGAGCAACAAAAATCTATAATGGTAACCACTTAGGAAGCAATTTGGCAACCACATAAGAGTCTATAACAGCAAAACACTTCCAACAACCTAAACACACAACAGAGGAATGAATAAACTGCAATATATCCACCACTAAAATGCTATACAGTACTTAAAATTAATGACCTACAGATATATATAGCTAGCTAGATACAGATATAGATCTATAAATGCCCCAAAAGTGTAATACTGAGAAAAAAATTGTAAAACATGTATATACGGTGTGGTACCATTTGTATAGTCTTAAATATATATTTAACACCTAGTTGATAAATATAGAAATCTTTATTTAAAAAATGAACACTCAACACTGAGCGCCTCTGGGGGGAGCAGAGAAAATGAAGCTGAAAGACCAAACGCTATCAAGGACTGCTCAAGGGAGAAAGTGCTACGACAAGCTAGTTCACTGGCACAGCTGGTCCAGCACGCCCCAGCTTTTTAATTAAGCATATCAGCACATCAGTGCCTGATTTCATTCATCAGCTGAATCACACCTAAACCATCTGGCTCACGGAGCCTTATGAAAAATGGGGCTTCCCATCATTTTCCCAAGAGGAGAAAGTATTCACTAGCCAGATTAATACAGACATCTAGTGTTTCGATAATTTATTTACAATAAAATAGATTTTCTAAATCTGGTCCACTCCAGGGCACTGAAATGAGTATGCTTCTAGGTCTACAGGATGATATCCAAACACTGACCCTTTTTCCAGGCAATACCCCAACTTCATTCTTTGCTTTCTAAATTTCAAGAGGTAAAGAACAAGAAAAAGAAAACTCTAAAACAAATCCAAGAAATTTCAAACACATCCCTAGTTGTATAGCTAGTTTAATCAAGTTTTATGGTGTTTTTCTTCTCATATGATCCATAATGTTCCATCTAAAAGAAGAGAAAGCAGCTGGGCATGGTGGCGCATGCCTGTAATCCCAGCACTCGGGAGGTTGAGGCAGGAGGATCATTTAGATTTGAGACCAGCCTGGGCTACAAAGTAAGCTGAAGGCCAGCCTGAAATGCACAGGGAGACCCTGTCTCAAAAAGCCAAAAAAAAAAAGAGAGAGACAAAAAATAACTAAGTGAATGAAGAGAAAGAAGTAAGCTAAATGTTTTAGGCAGGATCTCAGTACCTCATTCAGAGTCTGAATCTCACCTTTGAAGATCAAGGAAGTCAATATTTTCTATACTTTTCTATACATTTAGATGTTATCAAGCTATAGAAGACAAACTCATACTAAGCAAAGTCTTAATGGTTCAATTTATTGACTATAAGATAGATATATAGATATATAGATCTCATATATACATTGAGAATAAGAGCCAGTTATTTATCATGAGGGAATCTCTCTTATTTGATAAATTCATTTTTAAAATATCACAGGTCACTAGGTACACTTTATAGCAAAAGAATTTTATTCCCCAAAAGTTCTCTATCTCTATGGTAATGTGATGACTTTAATAATTTTTCCCAAAAGGTAAAAGACAGTTCAAAAATATTTTTACTGGCTACCTTATGAGCTGGGAACAGCATATGCTTGGCGTAAATCATTTAAAATATTGTTTACTTCTTAATTTCATTCTCATTGACACTCTATTATGATAGGTGCTACACTCACTGTAGTGAGGAAACTGACACTCAGGGTGAGTGCCTTGCTGATGTCACTCTCACTGGGAAGGAGCACAGGCCACGTCCCGGCTACTCGGGAGGCTAGGGCAGGAGGACTGCACATTCGAGGCCAGGCCGAGCAATTTAACATGACCCTGCCTCAAAATAAAAATACAAGGGACTAAGGATGCGGCTCAGTGGCAGAGCACCACTGGGTTCAAGTCTCATGACCACACACACCATCCATCCATCTATCTATCTGTCTATCCATCTTTCCAAATCTGTTCAACTCCAAAACACACATATCTGCTACTGGATCACTGCGTTCCACTCCAGTATAATTTCTTACTAGCCAACTGGAAACATACAGTGCCACAGCCACCTCCTGCTCTGTATGCTACTGCAGGTATCTCAACTAATACTTATTCTCACCCCTTTTCCTACCCTCGATGCAAAGATAATTAATGTCCTTAAGGGAGACTTGAGAAACACCGTCCTTCACCGGCAGTGCACTTAAGAATAATTTTGGGGGTGGGTCACTGATGGAGATAACTCATCTCGCATTTTATTTCTCTCATTTAATGATTCTCATTACCTTCAATTCCAGAGGGTGGCACTTCCTGACCTAGCCCTTCCAAGCAAATTCTTACTTAAAATTCACTATGGCCAAATAATAAACAACACACAATCCTGTACTTTTTTTTTAAAGATCCCAATCCAGGGACCTGCCCAGCACCTCAGTGGAAGGGATCTGCTTACTCTTTGTTTTGGTTGCATATTTGGTGTGGGGCCAAAACCTCGTCTGGGCTGGTTTGAGCGAAGACCTGCAACCACCTCTTACTGCACCCTAGGAACAGGAGAGGGCCATGGACATGGTGTTCCATGACCAGATGATAAACACAGAGCTGGAAAAACATTTTTTATACCTGACAAGCCAAAGAACAGGGAAATGTCCACCCCTGGGGTTATTAGTGGGGAACGGAGGGCTACGCATAGGCAATATTCTCTAGAATCTATTTTATTAACAGACCTGTTCTGGGATATGTTATCATGTTTCTTTACCCCCCCAAAAAAATCCCAAGCCAATTCCTGTAATAGCTAAAATTTCCTGTTTCAGCCTGCTGTCCCACCCTATTCCTGTCTCAGACTGCCCTGCTCTGAGTGCTCAAACTCATATACGAAGAATCCCTGAGCATCAGCTCCCTCTGCTTCGCCTCATTCTTATCTACAAATTCTAATCAGAACATTCAAGGTGTTTAAAATCAGTAAGTACTCTGAGTCACGACAAATCACCTACGCAATATTCTCAGCCTTCATAGGCTTTACATGTGCAAAGCTATTGAGGAAACAGCGCGCTCTGGGGCCAAACAACAGACCTCTCTCGCTGAAGCCTGCAAGAAGAACAGTGTCAGAAATGTTTCGGCTGAAAAATCAAGTTGAGGCTGGCTATGAAGGACAGAGGCAGGCAGAGAAGTAAAGTCCATGAGGAGTGCGGGTAAAGATGAATCAAAACAGAAGGCAAAACAGGAAAAGTGGTGTTCCCGAAGCAAAAGGAGAGAACTCCAATACAGAATGAGCAAGATAGGGCTGGGGATATAGCTCAGTGGAATAAGCGCCTGCCTAGCAAGCGCAGAGTCCTGAGTTTGATCCCCAGTACTGCCAAAAAAAAAAAAAAAGAATGAGCAAGATAGTCAAATATATTTTATAAAGTTAGAATACAATCAAGGTATATCAGCAAAGAATAGATAGTACAGATCAATATAAGTGAACAGATGCCCCAGAACCAGCTTCTCACATATTAAGTAGACTAGCTAGTACACAGATAATATTTGAAGCACTTATTCTCCCCACTAATCCCATGTGTTATGACAAATGTTAATGACTATCTTTATTCCTACCTCTGCTGTAATTTCTTATTTATTAGTACATGTATACAATGCATCATGATTACATTTATCTTGAGGCATTGGTGCATGTACATCTTGATTCTTTTTCTCCTCCCTCTCTGCTCCTTTTAACTCTTGGTCCTTGTTGTAATTTTAATTACAAATCAAAAAGGAAAAGAAAAAGTCTTTAAGAAGTTTGATGGCAAAGAGAAAGTACCAGGATAGGCAAGGAAGAAAAACCCTTACAGAGATTCTATCTTATCCCAGAAAGAAGGGCCATCATCAAAAAATCAAATAATAACAAGTCCTGGCGAGGCTGCATGGAGAAGCCCTTTTTGGTAAGCATGTAAACTTGTACAACCACTATGGAAATCCATACGGAGATTCCACAAAAGACTAAAAGTAGAAGTTCCATGTGACCCAGCTATTTCCCTTCTAGGTATCTTCCTATAAGAGTTTAAGACATCATAGTACAGCGATACATGCGTACCACGTTTTTAGCAGCACAATTCATCATAGCTAAATTTTGGGAGGAGCTTATATGTCCACTAAAAAAATGAATGGATAATGAAAAGGTGATATTTACATATAGTGGAATACTACTCTACCCTAAAGATAACCTTGAGTCATTTGTAAGAAAATTGATGCAGCTAGAGACCATAATTTTAGGTGAAATAAAACACAGAAGCTTAAATATCACATGGCTTCTCTTACATGAGAAACCCAAGTTATAAATAAAGAGCAAAACAAAAGATAGGAAGTAGGGAGACAGATCTTTCTCAGATGGGAAGGGATCAAGAGATGGAGACAGGAGGAAGGAAGTGAGGGCAAAAGGATGGAAAAAGGCATTAAGACATGTTATACAGTGTGCCAACTCCACACAAGGAATGTACACATTATGTACTGCAAACATATACTACTAATTTTATTTTTTAAAAAAAGAAAGACAAAGTCTTACAGAAAAAGAAATTATATCATGTGTTGGAAACACAAGAAGCAACCAATAAAAATTATGCTAATGAATGAAAAATACTTATGAGCCAGGAAGGATAACGTTGTAGAAAACACTGGTAATACCGGAAAAGGGAACTGTTCACAGCTCAAAGACCTAGAAGGAATTGAAACAAATGGAACCAATGGGACACATAAAGAAACCAGCCTTGAGAAGGAGTAAGATATGTCCTTCATACTCTTGAGATTAAAAAAAAAAGACAAAAATACAGAAGCTGTCACTGTATCTATGTCTTGATAACACTTATTTCTAAAAGGTGTTCATCCGTAGGATGAGTTGCATTAGAATCATCCAAAATAATTACTTAATCAAATTCTTAGACTCCGTCCCAAACCCACAAAATCAGAATGTGTACCTAGTAAACGGAGGCTAGGAACCTGAGTCATTATGAGTTGTGATCCAATGGACTCCTTTACAAATGGAAGTTGGGAGAATTCCTATCTGTAGCTCCTGTGGCAAAAGCAAAATTGCCCAACTACTGTTATGATTAAGCGAGCACATCCAGTTCCATCATTTTAAAGAGAAGAAAAAGCTTTACATTCTGAGATAAGCTAAAAATAAGGAAGAAGATTCTACCTAGTATTAGTCTTCTAAAATCAACAAAACCTGGAGCCCTTTCCTTTAAGCTGATAACATCCTAAAGTAAACAACTTTATCACTGACTTTTCCAATACTGACACCTACAATAATCATGCGTAGAAACTGAAAACTAGAGCCACTAAAAACGTGGGGAAGGAATGAGGCCAGAGGCTTGTGAGAACTTTTGCTGAGGGTGTCTTAGAGAAGAATGAGACTGCCAGGCAGTGTTAAGAGGCTTGGTTAGGGTGAAAGTCCTAAGACTGTACACAGCCACTAAAGCACCACAGTAGGCAATACTGGCCAGAACACCACAGAAGAGAAAAAGCAGGAAAATAATGGAACCAGTTAATCCTAGGTTTGGGGGAGGCAGGACAGATGCAAGGAAAAGGGGGTCCAAGGATGCTCAGTAGTTCCTACAGAGTAGTGGTGGCAAACATATGGGTGCCACAGAGGGCTGTTTGTTAGCACTGAAAGCTCTAAAAGGTTCGCCACCACTGCTATAGAGGATTACAGGTATGGGAGGAGGACAGGAAAATTCTTATGGAACCTCTCCTAGCCCAAACTACATGTCTGTGAAAAGGATAATTTTGGAGCTAAGTTTCCATTAGGCCAAACCTTACACTCCACTACATTACTGTAGAAAAGACGAACAGGTAGCAGCAACTTTTCAGGTAAAAAAATAATCTGAAATATACCAGTAGCTATCTATCAACGTCTGCTCACTTCTTTCTTTCTTACTTGCATAGTAACTCCATCAGTCAGCAATCCTTAAACTTCTAAGTGCACAAACTGAAGTTGTTAAAAGTTATCCTAGCTCACTTATGACGTAGTTCAGCTTTGAACTCAAGTGTGAGCTACAGAATCCATTCTCAGCCAGGTTCCCCAACCCACACTGACCTCACCAGTAACAAGTGGCTCCCCCGGGAAAAGCTGGGCTCCACAGCAAAAGGAAAAATGGCATCATCCAGGGAAATATCAATTTCTAGGAACACGGGGAGTGTGTGCATGTGTGCATGGGGTAGCGGGGAGGAAGGGCGCGCTGGGTGGGAGGGAAGTGAGGGCAACATTACCTGTGACATTAGCAAGCGAGGTGGAGTAGGAAGCAAGAGGAGATCAAAACCAGCCTGTCCCAACAGTCACCAGGCCTGGCAGGGGGAGGCCGTTTGCACCGTGTCCTTAATTGAATTACTTTCTTTTGCCCACACTGGGGACGATCTGGGTGACTTGGTTTGGTCTCCCTTGACATGCTTAACCCACTGCTGATAATAATCACTACATGACTCAGACCCGGTTTCCAAAGTGTGTTGATGAAATCCAGTGCAGATATTACGTTGGGGGATTGAGCTGACAGACTGAAAAAATGAGACTAGATGAATTGTTTTAAATAAAAGTGCATTCCTTACCTACCAGCAGTTCTCAAGTTTGTACATGATAATTTTTTTGTTGTTGCTTTGTCTTTTTGAGACAGGGTCTCGCTATGCAGTTCAGGCTGGCCTTGAGCTCACTTTGTAGCCCAGGCTGGTCTCGAACTCCCAACGATCCTCCTGCCTCAGCCTTCCAAGTGCTGGGATTACAGGTGTGTGCCACCACGCCCAGCTGTACATGATAATATTTATGGTAACATCCAGTATTTATATAGAATTTACTAAATGCACTACTACAGTATATATAAAATCCTCTTCATTTAACCTATGAGGTAGATTGTCCCATACACCCATTTTACTGATTAGGAAAATGAGGCACAGAGGTTAAATAATTTGCTTAGTTATACAGGTAGAATTTGAAACCAAGCAATGTGATTCCAAAGTTTTCATTCTTATTCCAGGACGTCACACATAGCTATACCATTTTTCCACTATCCAGAGGTACTCAGAAGGAGCCAACTGACACATAAATTTAATCTATTTAATAATCCTACCTCAAAAAAATTAAAATAAAAAAATATATATATGTACATACAAGGATAGCTAAGTATATTGATGATGTCTACTAGTTTATTGAAAGGAACAGTTAATGCTTAAATTTTTCTTCTCTCGACCAATTTATCATGCTTATCTCTGGTAATTACAATAACTACTTTGAAAACAACAATATGCAATGTAACAATCATTGCTAAATTCCTACCACCTTGCTAATGAAGCTCTATATGGTTTCTAATTTTTTTATTAATTGTTATTATCTTTAATTATTTGATCAATCTTGCATTCTTACATCTGGTAATCTGAGCAACTGCATCGAAGATAACAGTATGTAATATAACAACCACTGTTAATGCCTATTATCTTGATTTGGAACCCTGAATTGTTTTTATTGTCTTTGTCTTCATTGTTGCTATTTTGGTATTGATTTTTCCTTTCTCTTTAAACTAAAAAAATAATAATCCTACTTCAACATCCCTAGTTGAAATCTCCAACCATCTGAATGTAGTCATCCCTCAGTATCCTTGGAGAGAATGGTTATGGGATCTCCATGGGCATCAGAGTCTGCAGAGCATCTAGCCTTTTATGTAAATGGTGTAGTCATTGTATATAACCTATGGATATCTCCTATATACTCCAAATCATCTGCAGTTTATTTAGAACACCTAATACAATGTAGATACTACATAAATCATTATTAGACTGTATTAGAGAATAACAAGAAAAAACTGCATATATTTGGTACAGACACATATTTTCCCAATTACTTTTGATCTGAGCCTGGATGAATCTGCAGTTGGTTGAATCTATGGATGTGGAAACTACAGACGCACAGGACCAACTCGTCTTTTATCTTTGCCCCCAAGCATCTTCCATTTGCCAGCCTGCGTGCTCACCAGAGGATTAGCACTATGTCCTGAGGAAGTCTTTTTAATGCACACAAAGGACCATACAGCCTAGCTATGCTACTACTTTAGCGACAGCACTGCACTGACCTATTCTGTGTGGGAAGACACTTACAAGAGTGTCTAATATAGCATCCTCTATAATAACAAATACTGAAAATGAATAGAATATATTATACTCATGTTGGACTGCTATGAAACACTCAGAAAGAATTATGTACACATAAATTTTTGAAACATAATACTGAGTGAAAAATCAAGTTACAGATTATGTATAGTATATGATGTAAATTTTAAAATAAAAATACTCATTTTACATACATATATATGTATGTATATGCCATTTCCCCAAAATAAGACCTAACCAGAAAATAACTAGCCCTGAAAACTAGAAATCAAAAATACCAGACCCAATCAGCTTCTCCTTGCCTCATCCACCTTACGGGGTAGCTACAAAGCAAGAGAATAGTTATGGCAGGAAAGACAAGCTAGGTGGATTGGGGCTGCTTTTTGCTCTCTAGTTTTCAAGGCTTATTATTTTCCAGTTGGCTCTTGTTTTCAGGAAAACACAGGTATAGATCATATACACATTCAAAATTCATAGTAGTAGTTGCTTCTGAGGAGAAAAGATTAGAATTTCAGGGTAAAAACACATATCTTAAATGCACCTGTAATGTTTTATTCATTTTATTATTTTAATAAGTTTTAAAGCAAATATAGCAAAATGTTTTCCTCTGTCAATTCTGGATAGTATATATGCAATTATCTGACATGAAAATAAAGATTATTTAAGGAAGACTTAGTAGGAACTTAAGAGTAGGAGAGTCACAAGACTATGTTGTGTAATCAATGAGTGGAATTTCAGGGTTCACAGCTTCAGAGGTAGAGAAGCTACGGGCGATGCCAAGGCATAAGGTGTGGCCGTTTGAGTGGGTGGCTCATGTACAGTGGAAGTGGAAATTCATGGTGCACAAGAAGTGGAGGCAGATGCGTCCCCAACGTGGTGGTTGAGGTTTTTCAGAATGAGGACAAAAGCCAGGATGGGAAGAGCTAGTTGCCCAAGTCCTCACTGAATATGATGATAGGGCAAGAGGACTAAGGGAAGAAAACACTGACGAAAGGAGGGTGGGGTATATGTGCACCCGTGGAGGAGCGGCTGTTGAAAGAAGCCACAGTGATGAGCAGAAAGCATCCTCTACCCCTCTCCATGCCCCAACACAATGGAGAGAGGGTGGGTGCCCCACATTGGGACTGTGGAAAGGTAACACGATTCAGGGAAAGTCTGATTTCAGTTAAGGTGAGGAGACATTTACATTAAAAATCCTATAGAAATGCTAATTTTGTAATTCACTGACCTAAACTTATGTGTGCAATCAAAAAGGAATAGATTTTACCAATATGTGCAAATGCACGCACGTGTACACACACAAAGATAAAGAAGGAAGAGAGGAGTAGGAATTAGAGGCGAGGGGAGAAGCAGGAGGGATCAGGAAAGAAAAGAATAAGCGAGGCCCTATTATACGGGAAATAAAACTGCCACCTGCACCAAGAAAGAAGGAATGTTGAAGGAGATCATCACAAAGCCAAGGCCAGACAATCCACTAAATATTCACTCTGGAGCCAAGCATAGTGGCTCAAGCGCTTGGGAGGTTGAATCAGGAAGATCACTGTGAGTTCAAGGCCAGCCTGGACTACATACTGAGATGCTGTCTCAAAACACTCAAACAAAAATTCAGTCTTGGGAAGTCAAGTTGGCACAGAGTGAAAGAACCTAAGAAGATAAGGAAATTTCGGGGTAGTTTGAAGGGGGAATGGTTTGGGTTCTGGAAACAGCTCTGGGAAAGTATCAAGGAATAAATGAACAGTAACCCATCTAACAAGAGATATGAGGTTGAGAGTCCAAAACAGGCCCATATTCTGGATGCAAGGGAGGCAACATACTGAGATTTAAATCCTCTTAAAAATAGAACTAGAAAAGTAACTAGATAAGAATGTGAAGAGGAAGACATCCCAGAGTCAAAGACAGGGACACAAATACTTTGTACTTTCTCTCCTTCCATCCCTCTTTTGGGATGAGAGAAACTCCAAGGGCTGAATTCCCCCAGCAATCACACCAAAGCAGGCCAAACCATTCCTGCTACGCCATAGCCCTGAAAGGACCCTCTCCAAGGCCTGCACTCATCTCGGTGACACCGGGAAAAAGAAGCACATGTCCTCTCATCACCACGCTCGTCATACTTAATGAGGGTTTGTACATCCCCAGGCACCATCTTCAGCTCAGTTTGGGCAAAGGAAGAACAAAAGCTCAGCACAGCCTACAACCTACACTTTACTTTTTCTTCAAAATCCACTTGCTCCACTTTCGTCTTCAAGTGGTCTTTTTCCTACTCGGGACAGGTAGACTAGAAAAAGTAAAGCCCTGTCCAACAGCATCTTCTTTCAAATTGCAATGTCTCATACTTGTATCTTGCCTTTTGAACAACAGAAAAATATTGATGTCTTTCTCCTCAGGTCTCCCACTTTGGACCCTCAGAGTGCACTCACATGAAGCCCAAAGGAGGCCTCAGGAAGAACTCATTAATAGCACACACATCTGGTCACAATTCTTTTTGTAGCTCTAAAATATTTCACTCCTAAGTGTCTCAAAATTCAGCAAAATAAAATCATTCTAAAGTATAAAACAAGTGATGTCAAATTCATCTTTGCTTTCTTCATGGGAGTGAGGGAGCAAGAACACCAAGGGATTAGAATGGTGGAATACAAGTGCGCCGGGATACAGAGGTGAAAAGTAACTTCCTATAGTTGAGTAGTTTAATAAAATTACCAAACACTCCTGTCCCACCTCAACAACACCCCACTCTTACAACCAAATATTCTATTGTGCTCAAAGAGGGTAAGAGAGAAAAAAAACAGATAGTAGGAAGATGGCAAGGTAGAAGAAGAGGGTTTTGTAAGGCACTAGCAAGAATCATAATTTTGCCTGGCTTCAGACCTGACTGTGTTATCCTTTTACAAAACAAAACTATGATCAGGGCAGAGTTCCTTTAGTTTTCTGTGCAGTCCTGCATATGGTAACACTTCTTAATTGTCTCAGGAAATTTGAGCAGAGTCCACTAAAAATAATCCCATCTGGACCTGTTGCTTCCCTCTGTGGCAAGTGCCATCTCCTGCAGGAACACAGTTCTCACTAAACAATTTCCAACTTTCCTTCAAACCCACACCCTCAGTCACAACTGACAAATATCACTCCCCAATGAAGTGTTGCTGACTATTTAATTAGCAGATTAAAGTGGCAAAAGAACATATTAATAGTTCATGACCTATAAAACAGTAATAACTAATAATACTTGTTAAATATTAATTATGTGCTATCACTGCTCTAAGAACTTGCTGTGTACTAATCCCCACAAAAGCTCTGTTAGCTATTATTTTTACCCATAAATTACAGGTGGAAACACTGAAGAACAGAGAACTTCAACAGCTCTCTCAGGTACATACAATAGACAGTAAGAGGCAGAGCCAGGATTTGAATCCTAGAGTCTAATTCTAGGGCTCATTCTCTTAACTATTATGTGATTCTCTTCCTTGGAAGGATGAAACAGCTAATAAGATGGTTTCACTTAGAAATATGTAATTTACAATTCGTCACTGGCCCTGCTTCTCAATGACTTCCTGTTTGTTTAGCCTCACTGTCCATGTATGATGCTTTCAGTCAGTCATCGCATCTAAATACAACAGGATATGCTGTGATATCCTAGCTGTTATGTATAAAACAAGGCTTCAGTTGGAACACAGTCCTCATGTAAAGTCAGAAACAAACAGGCCCTCTGCATACATCATCAAAGCTGACCACAAGTTTCTGACTTACTCATCCAGATAGTGTTGGCACTAACAGAATTCAAGGACTTGGAAGGAAAAAGAGAGCAAGTTTAGACAAATACACTTAGTTCAGTGCATTCACTCACTCAACAAATATTTTTAGAGCATTAAATATGCATACCACACTGTGCTAGACTCTGGGCACTGAATAGGGAACCAGACCAACTTCTTGCCCCCTGCCAGCATTAATTCTAGGGTATGCTAGAGGGAACTCCGAATAAGCAAACAAACAAACAAGAAACAGAATCCTGTGACAAATAACTTATTTTCTGGGGACATAGTAAATTTGAGATGCTCAGAGATAGGTGGATATTACAAGTCCTAATGACATGTTGTCTTTATGCCTTCATGACAAATCACCAGGAACTCCGAGATTTAAGAACAGATCACAATGCTACAAAGCAAAATTCTCAACCTGGTGCTCTAGGCCCTGCTTCAGTCCTCCCCCTCACCACTCCCAAACACACCCTCTCTACTCCATTTAGGCTAATCTTCTTATTGGCCCACAACACATTAAGTTCACCCGCACCCTGTTCTCTCCCCCACACCTATTAATTCTACCAATTCTTCCAGACCAGGCAGTTTTACCTTCCTCATTCTTATCCACTGAGAATTACCAAGTCCTCCTCTTTAAATTACTAGTTCTCAGATAAGTAATTACCTAAAACTACAGTCTCGTGTCCTTCACTGCTCACCTATCTTTCACTGCTTACCTGTGTCCTTACCTGAGCCACGACTTAGTACTATGATTTTAACACAAGTCACCACAATCCCCACATAACAAGCATGGGCAGAAGGGAAAGAAATCTGGCCCATGTCCAGTGTTGTCAGGGCCAGAAGCAGAGAGAAATGATTCAGGCTCAGAGAGGCCAGGCTGTTCTAGTAGACCAAACACAGTATCTGAGGGGCTCAGTTCCAAACCAGGGAGGTACAGGGTTTCCAATCAAGTGAAAAAACTCCAAAACTGAAAGTACAAGTAAGAAAGCAGTACCAGAATCCAGGTAAGACTGAGCAGAAGAAGGCAAGCATAAGCCTTGTCTTATCTGCTGCAATACAGAGTAGAGAGAGTAGAATCTTGGGACTTGGGGTTATAACTAGGGGGACCAGACACTGACTGGCAGCAAAAGAAACATAGAGGAAAATCTAAGAACTAAGAACCTAAGAATGAATAACCAAATTTAAGTACATGACTTAATTCTAAGCTGTAGATAGCAACTCTTTTAGCAGAAGTGGATAAAGTAGATAAAAGAGAAGCAGCGGAGGCTAAAAATGTTTATATCTAACTAGTCCTTTAAAGGAAGGACTAATTCTACCCTCATTTCTACCCTCCACCTCTCTTAGCCAAATAAATATTTATTGATTACATTAAAAACAATTATAGTTTAGTTAGTGCCCAGTGGGGGAAGGATGCCAAGTTAACATGAGTCATACTTAGACTATGTATTGTGCAGGTTAACAAGAAGGCTCTGTCACCTTGGCCAACAGCGATGGTATGATCTGGTAAATGACCTGGTAAGGACTAGAAATGAACAGGTGAAACTAGACCAGTTGGGTCAACAACCTCTTTCAAGTCCTTAAGTCACTTCACTTCCTAGAGTCTACATTACTTCATCTATAAAGGAGTAAGTGTAACTATTACAGTTTTTTTCTGGAACACTCTTTCCCCAGATGTGTTTGGCTAACTTCCTCATTTCTTCTTGAATCGTTGCTTAAATCCTGCCTTCCTGATGAGTGGGGCCTATCCGAACCACCCTAACACTGTAACCTAACACTGTAACCTTCCCATCCCATCAACACCACCTCCACACACAGGTCTGTATTTTTTACTTTTTTCCGAACATTTGTAACTTATGCAGTATCTTTATTATTGCCTGCTAGAATTTAGCCTCCATAAAGTCAAAGACCTTTGTTCCATTTGCCAGTACACTTCAAGCCTCTCGATGGTGTCTGAAACAATAAATGCTCAATAAATTTTTGTTGAATGAATATATTAAAGAACAAAATCTGGTGCAAGGAAAAACTGGAATAATAAACCAATGAAACTCTCCAGGAGAATTTCTTCTTGCCTGTGCCCTCAAGTATCCCTATATACACAATGTGGCTTGGGCGTTCACTAAATTCTTTACAAATTTCTAATTGAATTACAGATACAAAAGGGCACACATATCCATTGTGCTTTGGGGCCACCTGCTGGCATCTCTATTTAGTAACTACTGGAGCCTTTAAAGTGACAGGAATTTCCAGTGGTGAATGAAGCTGCAGGAAATAAACCTCACTAAGTGAAGACAACCAATCTACAGATAAAATCAGTAGAAAGGAGGGTAGGTTGGAAATCAGGCTTTGCAAAGGCTCTTAGAAGAGATAGACAAAATCTCTTCTGAAGGACCATACACTCTGGGTTTCCCGTAACTTATTTCCTCTTACTCTCATAACAGTTAACAGCATGTACTGAATGCGTGTGTCGGATACCGTTTTAAATTACATTCAAGTATTACTTCATGAAATCGATGAACATTTCCTTTTGGGGTGTTTTCATTTAAATAAAACAGTGAAACAATTTAAATGAAAACATCACTAAGAAAAATCAAGGCACTATATGCACACAGTGTATGGGAAGCACAGTATCAAGGTCGTGAGACTTAACTGAAGGGGACCATGCTTCAAACTACTGACCTGCCAGCAGCCCTCCTCCAGCCAAGTACAACCTCGGTCTTGGGATCAGGATTTCAAAGTCCACACCGTTTCATTCGGATCACACCAGAACGAGGAGGTATAGTAGAGTACACGGCCCTTCTCACCACCCCGGGGCCATTCGCGGACTCCGAGGTCTAGAACACTAGAGCGCTAGGAGCGCGGCAGGAAGTACAGCCCCCTCTGCCCGGAAGCCGCTTTCACTTCTTCCCCCAGAGGGCGCTGGTGAGACCCGATGCCTCAGGCCTCTATGGTACCTCTAGTATTTTGGGAATGCACAGCCCTACCTGGCCCACCTCTGTTAGGAAAGCGACAGGCAGATGGACATTCCACCACAGTTCCCTCTGCCTCCGCGGGAAGAGACCTCTGCTTTGAGCAGTATGCATGCTGTGAAAGGTTGTCCACACCTCCCTGGGAGTCCCACAGCCAGATCCCCCGATCTGGGCAGCCTTGGCGCACCTAGCCTTGTTGTGGGATAACCCTCAGGGCTTCCCTTTGCCTTGTGCATAGTTGGGCCAGAAAAATGACCCATCAGCCTGCAACCCCGAGCCTCATAAATCTGCTCTCTGGGCAACAGACAGCTGCATGACCGGTTGGAGCCCCGCACAGTTCTATCTTCCAGACGACCTTGTAGTGTTTCTCAAATGGGGTACCAAAAGGGATTTTGGTGCCAGGAAGCACTTTTTTTAGAGTTTAAGTTATTTATTCTTATGTCTGTTTTAAAAATACAATCAATACAATAAACTTGTAATCTCTAACATTTCAATACAAATCCATTTTTAAGTGAGTACCTGAAAATGTTAAATACATAATATACAGATATTGCAAAAATTATGAAGGTGGTACTCAAATGCCAAATGTCAATGGAAAGTATACTTTAAAACCTTTCTTCGGTCCCTTAAATAACACGTTTGTCAATCAGTTAATTGGTTAAGAAAGTGAAAAGTAAAGATTATGGGTTCGGATACTGTCTATGTCCCTCGCTAGCTACATGACCTTAAAAAGGTTGTTTAACCTCTCTATGCCTATATTTTAATCTTCACAATAGAGACTACAATAGGAACTTGAAAAACACTTGGCAAACACAAAACACCTGCTATATATCTGACACTATTAATTTGAGATCCCTAGGAACTTACATCTGGAATAAAATATATAGAACCAGAGGTTGTGGGAATTATAAAATAAAATCAAATATTTGGAAAAGTAACAAGGATAAATATCTGGACACACCGTCCTAGAAAATAGGATCATCTTCCCAGGATGCACCCCTAAGACCTATAACAGGCTAATCAATAGCTTCCAAACCCAGGGCACCCTCTTGGAGATATACCTGGTTAACATGCATAGGACTTTGCTCACTAATAATATGGACCATGATTTCTCCAAATTTACTACCAGGTATCTACACACCACCCTTTGCCTCTAGTTCCTCAATCAACAAATGCAGACTTGTGGCAGCTGGAACTGAGAGAGAAGGAACTAGCCCAAGGTCCAATTTATTAGTGATGAACTCTGTGATAGAACTCAGGTTTGGGTGGCTCATTAATACTCAGCCCTACTCCAGTGTTCTCCAGAGGTAGAAGAAAGAGATTTCAGAGAACCTTAGTACCAGGCAGACCTTGAGACTCCCGTCATATTACCCACCCTTCTACCTTCTCAAAGGATAACATAGGCCATTCCAACAAAAGTAGAATATTCTACTCCACTAATAAAGGGATTTAAATGATCCATCAGTCTCCTTAAGCCTCCTTCCCAGAGTCAAACACGTTCACTGCTAAAAAGTTATTCCTGATTCTGTTTCAGATGTGAGTGCTGAAATTCTCAACTTATACTGCCAGACCCAGATATATTTCTTCTGATATCTTTAATGTTCCTCTCCAACACCGTTCAGTGCAGGGCAGAGGTCCCATCTGCAAATCAAACTCTCTTTCCCTGTTAGTTACAGTTGCTGAATATCCAGGGGTAATTATGAGGTGTTATCAAAAATTATGGTACATGCTTAAATTTTCTAAAAAATTTATTACACGAAAAGATACATTGCCATTAATCTTCACTTTGAACACATGTGTCCCATCATTTTTGCTACTTTCTGAAACAGTTCTGGCAGTCCTCTTTCATGAGTGTCTGCAGCTGCATTGTCATGGCTGCCTAAACGTTCTGAACCAATTTGAAACATGTACCTTTCATGATCCTTTTGACTTTGGAGAAGAACCAGTCATGGCACAGTGCTAGATCTGTTGTGCTAGATATGCTAGATCTGTTCATTGAGTGGCACCGGGCAGCACATTCATTGTATTTTTTTAACCATACCTCACAAAAACACTCATGAAAGAGTACTTCCAAAACTGCTTCAAAAAGTGGCAAGAACAATGGAATAAGTGTGTTCAAAGGAAGGAAGGGGGAGTACTTTGAGTGGAATTAACAGCAATGTGCCTTTTACTATAATTTTTAAACAGTCACTGTGCATTTTGATCACACCTGGCATATACATTCTTTTTCTCCATAAACACCCTACACTTGTAGCTCTTAGACCATCACTAACTATGGAGGACATTCTGGCTTCTGCTACAGCCGTCAATGTGTTTGTCTTATATAAATGCACACTACCGCCACTACTGGAGCATAAATAAGTTCCTAGAGGGCAGGAACTCAAGCTTTCGATTCCAGCACAATACATGGCAGCATGATCATTGACTGATACTAGTGGTGACAAATATGAGAGGCTTACGTGGATTTTTGATGTGGGATTTTGTGTCTATGTTGCCTCTCTGCCCTAAGGAACTACTGCTCTGGAAAATGGCATCTGTCCCCACAGTGGGAACACTGGCTCTGGTTGGAGACACACGTAGGTTATGACGCGTAGCGCAGAATGCTGGATTCTGGGCTGAGACTCAGGGTGAACAAATCTGAGGAAACAGGGAGCCATGGACAGAGACTCCTCCATGCCTTTGATCTCCACTGGGTCTCTACAATTGCCTAGGGAGTTACTATCTGTCCTTCTCTCTCCTTTTCTTTCCTTCCTTGGACCTTTCTATCTGTTCTTTCCTTCTTCCCCCCTTTTGCTCTCTTCTCTCAGCCCTCCCCACACCCATGTTTCCTCTTCTCTCTTTCCATATCCCAGGATCAAGTGAACAAAAGTAGAGCTCGATTCCTGAGACTTAAGCGCTCAGCTAACACTGCTCCTGAGATTACCTGAAAAGCAATGGCACCGGTATCATCTGTGCTAAAAGACTCTGAACCGACAGAGATTCTTTCAGAAGTCTCTTTATTTCTGGCACCTTTGTCTGATTGTATTTATATGTGTTGTTAATCAGTCACTTGCCTCATAGGTACTGGTTTCCATTTTTCTTTGCACCAAACCTCTCAGAATAAGACCAAACCCTTGTTCCTTGGGAGTAACCTGCAAGACTCCAGTCAAAGCCTTGGAGCCCCTACTGTACTAGAACCCACAGTATTCTGTGGAGACCATCAGAATACTTTCAGGCCCCAAGCCCATGTAGGACCCAATAAGTGGCAGCACAGTAGTTTCCTCACCAAGTCAAAGAGGAGCAAACATACAACCCTGAAGAAGGTTCACAGCCAAGGAGTACAGCCTTGCTAATTCTGCTGTCCCTGGGCCATATTCAACACATCTACAGTCAGCACCTAGTCTGAGCAAGGTGCCAAGCTGAATTCTATCCTGAGGCAGAACTGAAAAGCAACCACACAGAGATCCTGGGCAGACTGGGGTCTAAGCAGTCGGGTCATAGCTGTGTCCAGTGCTGTGCGACGTTACCACTAACTTAAAGGGCTTTTTCTACTTACCCCTTTCATAGTTCAAGCTATGACTTATGAAATAGAAATCTTACATACCATTTATGACCTGATGAGCAACTTAGTCTTCTTGTACACCTTTGTAAAAGTTGGGAGATGTGAACTGGCAGAAAAGTCACTGGAAAGGAGTCAAGGGCAAAACACAGTGAAAATGTGAATTCCAGAGCTAGTGTCTACGATTAGCGGAAAAAAATGGGTACTTCGCCTTAGCTCCTAGTACACTGCCAAGATCATGCCTCGGGCCTCTTAAAGCCAAGTGTGCAAGAAGTGAAAAAGACAAATACCCTCTTATCTCCTTTCCACTTTCAGCCATTTTGCACACAAGAAAACTAAAAGTGTAAAGGTAACATCATATGGCTGATCAGTGAGAGACATAGAATGTGAGCCATTTTTCTGACTCTCATTACAGATTTTTAGTTATAAGCACCCAAAGGTGCCTAGTTCCTTATCAAGTAGCTACAATGCCAAATGAGATTGGGATAGCTGCAGCTGGGGTTACTTCAGCCAAACAGCAGCAGAACTAGCCCACAAAGCAGCAGAACTAGCCCACAAAGCAGCAGAACTAGCCCACAAAGCAGCAGCTACCTCTGGAAAGTGATATGAAGTTGCATTATTCCACCGGTAGGTTGATTGCTGACAAGTCAGCTCATAAATTTACCCCAGGGTCTTGAGGCTCCAGGGGCCTGAATCACACTATCCATACTTGGTATGTCCTAGGGGCTGGGGATATAGCTCAGTAGAATAAGCGCCTGCCTAGCAAGCGCAGGGTCCTGAGTTCGATCCCCAGTACCGCCAAAAAAAAAAAAAAAACATACTTGGTATGTCCCAAGTGGTAAGCCAGACACCTACACTCAGATATAATAGACTCAAGGTCTCATCATCAGGCCAGGCGGCTTACCTGTAATAGTAAGATCACTAAAATGTCACAGAGGGCAGGGCATGAAATATTTTTCACCTTGAGAGGTATTTTAAAATAAATAAAATGTCACCTCCTTCAATATTACTAAGAAAAATTGTAAGTTCAAACTTCTCTCACACTTTTTGGAAAAAAATTATCAGGTCTGTTGACCTTGTTACTCCAGATCTTCTGGTACCAAGCTCTTACACTACAATTTCCAAGTCTACAAATTAGCCTATATTGATGTCACAGCAGAGTGGTCATTTCCAGGTGTTCCCTGATGGATGCACTGTAAACTCACCCAACTGCCCCTAAAACATAGCTAGATAAACTACTCTTTTTTTTGTCTTTTTGAGACAGAGTCTCGCTGTGAAGTTCAGTTAAGCTCACTTTGTAGCCCTGGCTGGCCTCAAACTTGCAATGATCCTCCTGCCTCTGCCTCCCAAGTGCTGGGATTACAGATGTGTGCCACCACACCTGGCTGATAAACTACTTTTGAGAAAGGTTTTGGTAAAACGAGTAGCCAATCCCTTCCATAATGTGTGACTTCAGGTTACCCTCAAATAAGACTGATGTATATTTTATATGCTCTTTCAGACTTTTTGCCAATCAGTGTTAGCCTAGATCTTGCGCTGTTTGGGCCCAGCACTTCGCCTCCACCAGAGAGGTCAAGACTGAACTCCATGCAACTCTGTAAGTGTAGCCCTTTGTCTTCTTGCCCCAGTGTGCCTGGAAGGTCAGAATTTTGTCCCTGGCTCCAGGTCTACCTCCCTCTGTCACCTGAGTCGAGCCTTACTTTTCAGAGCCCTTTCACAATGTCCTCTAGCTATTTCTAACCTGTAGCGAGTGACTAGGTAGGGGACCTGGATGAGATGAATCCACTTTAAAATTTACAGCTAACAGAGCAATCAGTATATAGTATTGACAATATGAACAACAATAGCAATAATCATAACTATTGGATGTTCCCTGGTCATGTTTATACAGGCCAAGGTCTGACTTTACTACAGCAAGTACCATGCAGTCTGTGCCTATGGCTTTCACTGCCCCAAGGATGGCAGCCAGGGTCACACAAACCTCTGCTGCTCTCATACTCAGAGCAGATAGCAGAGCTCCAATGCAAAACCACAGTGTCAGCCTGGTACAGCTAAGCCAGCCTTGACCCAACTAGTATTCCAAAGCCAGGAAAAGCATTAGTGGGGACCGCAGCCTATGCTGTGGGGCACATCCTTTAAAGTCAGTAAAGTGTAGAGGCCTGCCTAGACATAACACTCTCCAGAATTGCCTGAGCCTAGGGAGCTGTGTCTCAAAACTCTTCCAGAGCTTCTCCCAGTGCATTTTTTGTACAACTGGCCTGTCTCTGCCTGTCTTCCCCAAGAGTGGAAATGTAGAAGAGACAGAGAGATAGAAGGTAAGAAAACCAGTCTGGCTATTGTCCACCAGATCTGAAAGTACCTGAAACTCCTCACTCTTCAGAACTGAGCAGTCAGACTGTGAGCTGGCAGGGAGAGAGGGTGGGTGAGCAGCTCTGGGTGCGGGCCAGGGCATGTACACCAGCACCAAGGGCCCAACAAAGTGGTCACACAGTGATGCACACGTCCCATGCAGCAGCAAGAATAAAGCAAGCTAGGCAAGTCCTTAAGATGCTGTCAGCCCCAGGCACTGACTTTCCCACTCCTGCAGGCACAACCATGGACTCCAAGGCTGGAACCTGACTCCTGGCAAGTCAAGGGCCAAGGCTTGTGTTCAATCCAGGGATTGGCTGGTGGTGACCCTCACCACATCCCCATCCTTCAAGGGGCCCCAGGAGACGTAGCCATTGGCCCCAGAGGAAAATGTCCACTCTATGTCAGAACCCTGACAGCAGGTAGAACAACAGCTAGACAGTGGCCCAGCTGGTGAGTGTGGGCCAAAGCCTGTGCAGTACATGGGGAGGACTCATGATCCCTGACTACAGAACTTTGTGCCCATTGCCCTAGACTAGTGGCGGGAACAGCAGCTCCTGGATAGAACCACCAACTATTCATAGTGGCTGCCTAAGAGTGAATGCTGCCATGGAGAACTGTTTCGCAGAAGAGGATCATGGCTCCCTATCCACAAGCAGCCTGGCTTAGCCTTGGCCACACCTAAAGTGTTAACGTTTGGAATTTTGCACCTGTTGGTCCCTTAGGTGAGCTGTTCCAAGCTGCCAGGCACCAGGGGCCAAACCTGTCTAACCTCAATCCTGCTTACTGAACCCAGGGACCAAGCCCCTGGGGCTGGCAGGAAAGAGGTCCAGGCTAATAAAGTTGAGAAACTTCCCTCCCCCACAAAATAGAAGTGAGTAGTTGAAACATGTGCCTGGGTCCCTCTTGGAAGCCCAGGACTTGCCTTGAATCTTCTCCAGAGCCTATGCAGCTCTGGTTCTGTCTCCTTTGGCCAAGGCACTAGGGTCTTCCCTAGTGCTGACTTCAGCAGCTAAAGACCTCCTCCCCACAGTGTAGGGCACTTCCCCTTCACAACAGATAACACAGCTTGTAATTATTTGCGTGTGATAATTTGATTCGTAAATGAATCAAGCACCACTAAGTCAGTAGCTGAATCTAATCTTGTATTGCCTAGACACTTTTCCATATCTGGCATTGAATATGTTCTCATAGATATTTATTGAATAAAGAAACATGTGAATAAATGAGTACCCATCAGTTCTGAGCGCCATAGGGGTTTTTTGTTCTGTTTTGTTTTTGTTTTTGTGCTTGAGAAAGGGTCTTGCTATGTAGTTCAGGCTGGCCTCAAACTCTCGGCGATCCTCCTGCCTTGGTCTTTCAAGAGCTGGAGTTACAGGCATGCATCACCATGCTTGACTTTGACTGCCATATTTCAAGAAAGGAGTTGAAAAGCTATAGCATATCCTGAGATGGCAGCCAGTATTGTGACAGAGATGAGATTTTATTTTTTTTTAAATAAAAGCACAAAAGCATATTAACAAACAGACACAAATTAACATAAAAAACAGTACAATCAAAACTGATCTACAGACAAGGTGACATGGACTCAACAGTGGTTGTTGCTTTACCTACTGATATCTTCGAAGTGTATATATATGAACACAGATACAGACATGCAAAATTGGTCAGACAATTAATCCTCTCAACAACAGAAAAACACAAAAAACAAAAAACCAAAGACAAAAAAAAAAAAAAACCAATAGTTGCTGCTTTGCATATTGATATCTTCGAAGTGTGTGTTCAGGATAACACATACAGACATACAAGATTGATCAAATAACCCGTCATCAATTATTCCTTAGCATTAAGTGATATAATACAATAGTAGAACCATGTTAGCCATCCTGCATATATGTATATTCATATATACATACATACATTTTTGTCTCTTTCTTTTCTACTTTCCCTCATCCCATCTGTTCTTTGTTTTTGAACAGATTTCCTTCATGTCTCTTAGTTTATATTCCCACCCTCGGGTTCTTACACCAGTGATACAATACGTTGCCTGCACATGTATCGCTGATTTATTTCACTTATGAGTATGGACTCCAGTTTTGTCCACTTGCCTACAAAGTCCCCCAAACTGTCTTTCTTTATAGCTGAATAATA
>PVLD010014624.1:0-51642 GCA_004027595.1 Dinomys branickii | reverse complement strand
GTCTGGGGTGAGTCTTAAAGCCTGTGGACTCGTCCCATTGCTGTCAGGAACAGGTGGTGATTGCGCAGGCCGCCGAGGCTCAAGGTGCTCACAGAGGGCGTTCAGGGTGAGAGCCGAAGCCCAGTAACTCAGTTCATGCTTCCTGCTTGATGCTGGAGTGAGAAGGGTGTGGTGTCGTGTGAGCCACCTCCATCTGCAGTTGAGCTCCTTTTGTAACTTGGGCTGCCTCAGACTCACACTGATCTTCCTGCCTCAGCCTCCGAGTGCTGGGATTACAGGCATGTGCCACCTTGTCCAGCCTAAATTTAGCTGTTTTTAAAGACATAACCTTTTCATAGATTATTGATTTCCTGGACCTTAAATGGTTATTTTTTATAAAGTCTCTCCAGCTTTATACTTCTGGAGAAGGAAGTTTGTGTAAGTTACTTTTTGTTAGTCTTTTCACTTGGATCTAGTGAGAAGTCAGGTCTGTCACATCCATTTGCTTTTAATCTAGCTTTGTGTTTATGTTAAAGGTAGATTTCTTTTTAGCCAGCATTTCGTTGAGTCTTGCTTTCCCCACTCTTTGGTGGTATTTTTAAATGATGTCTTAGATTTAGTATTCTTAGATTTAAAATAATTTCACTATGGTTGGTAAGTCTTCCTTTTAAACATTATTTTCTGTTTGTGCTTGTTCTTTATTCCTTTCCCCCCTTTTATGGCATTAGGGTTGTGTTTTATGATCCAGGGTCTGTCTCCACTGCCGGCTTATTATTTACATGTCGAACATGTTAACGGCCCTGTAGGGTTTGCAGCGCATGTCTTTGGTAACCACCGCATGTGTAGTACTTACAGTGCGCTTCAGGTCGCTCATCGGCTTGGCGCTGCTATCATACCTTTGCTTCTGCATGTGCTGTAAGCCAGTGCTACCTTGTACTGGTTTTGCTTTCCACCAGGAGTTGGTGAACTTTTTCTGTAAAAGGCCTGATAGTGTTTAGGCCTTGTAGGCCATCTGGTCTTTGTTACAACTCCTGAACTCCTGTTCCACCACAAGGCAGCTATAGAAGATACATGAAAGAATGAATGTTACTGTGTTCCAGTGCAACTTCACTGACAAAAACAGGAAATGAATGCGATTTGGCCTTTATGCTATGCTTTGTTATCCCCCCTCCCATTTAGAAAATGAATTATTCAAAGCAGCTAAAAATAAGAAAAAGGTATTTTATACTTACTTTCCTTTTGACTATTTCTGCAGACTTTCATGTCCAAGGTTTTGTTTGGTACCCTATTTCTCCTTCTTGAAGATCTTCCTTTTACATTTTTTTTGTTATAAATCTGCTTCCAATGAAGTTTTTCCTTTTTTTGGTCTGATGAAGTCCTTATTCTCAATATTTAAAAGATGATTCTTTTGTTCCTCTGTATATAAGGTATTTCTCTTGGTCATACTTCTGTCACACTTTTGTCAAGGTTTTTGTCATATTTCTCTTTGTCAAGGTTTTTTTCCTCTTTTTAAAAATTTAAGGGGCTAGGGATATAGCTCAGTGGAATAAGCGCCTGCCTAGCAAGCGCAGGGTCCTGAGTTCGATCCCCAGTACCACCAAAAAAAAAAAAATTTAAGGTATGAATACAATAAAATTCACCCATTTAGTATATATTTCTATGGGTGATGGATCCATACAGGTGTGTAATTACCCTAACCACCAAGACATAAAAGAATTTTGTCATTCCCCAGAACTCCTTTGCACCACTGTAGTCCACCTCATACCTCACCTCCAGTACCCGTGATCCGCTTTCTGTCCCTGTGGTTTTGTCTTTCCTGGAATGCTGTAAAAGTGGAGTGACTTGTTATATATCCTTTTGAGCCTGGCTTCTTCCACTTAGAATAATGTAGTCAAGATTCATCCATGTATTTGTATCATTGGTTTGCTCCTTTTTGTTGCTGACCAGTGCTCCATTTTATGGATATACCGGAGTTTGTCTTTACATTTACCACTGGAGAAGTTTTGGATTGTTTCAAGTATTTGGTGATCGTAAGTAAAGCCACTATAACAACAATTTTGTGATAGTTACAATATATGACCACATTGCTTTTTGTAGGGATTTAATAAACCAATGTATAGTGTTTTAGTTTCGTAATACCCTTTTCAACACTGGATGTTATTGTAAATTTTTTTACCTCCAAAATGAAAATGTTTTACTCTGATTTTAAAAGCAATATGTACTCATTTGAAAGTTTTAGAATAATTTCTTCTCCAGGATAACAGTTGTAGTTGCTAACATGATTAGTTTGTCACTTAGTCCTCTGATCTGAACCCTAAGTGTACTTCATATTTGTGCTTTTAGAATGTGACTCCCAGAAATGCACAGAATAGTCTAGTCTCCTGCTTTAGCCTCTTAAGTGCTGGGATTACAGGGGTGCACCACCACATGCAGCTAGCACTCTGAATTCTGAATGAATTCTACAAAACTTTAAAGAATACATTTAAGAGGGTAAAATAAATACTTGGTACAGAAAATAATCCATTCTCTTGACATACTGGAACTAAAAGCAAATGTGTCTGACTTTTTAATGCAACAAAGGACTTAAGCATTCACCAAGTAGTTTGATCATCCCTTCTACGTAGTTAGAGTGAGGTAATGTTTATTATATTTATTGATAGTCCATTTGGTATCTTATTATCAGCACTATGTTTATTCTGCAGTATTTACTGTGGTATCCTATATATTATCACTATGTGTGTTTATTGCCCATGGTGCTTACTTAAAATATTGAGTTTTTTTTTTCCCTGAGACTTTAAACCTCATTGTCGAGCACACCTCTCAAACATAGACAGTGACCAGAAAAGTCACACCATGGAAGAAAGTAAAAATTCTATTTTAGGACTTGCCCCAAACCTCAAATTGGATAGCAGCGTCATTTCCACTTTTAATTTAGCCTACCTGAAATCAGTGAAGATGAGTTGCTAGCTAGTTATTATCCAAAAGCAAAGGGAATATATTTGTAAATAAAGAAGGTAAAATAAGTCTCATTGTGACGTCTGCTGTTTTTTTTGGACGTGGTCACTGAGCAGTAGTAGCTAAGTACAACCACTGTGTCAGGCAGTGTTCCGTAATTATGCAATAAGGGAAAACAGGTCAGAGCATCAATAATTAATAAAAGGAAACCAGACTCACAAGGGAGATACATTTACAAGAAGGTAAGAGCCATTTGAGAATCTGGTCAGAGGACCAGGGAAAGGCTAATGTTGACATTATGGCCAGATAGACTTTATCTTTCTGCAGTTCTTCCCGTTTCCTGGCTGTATATTAGAAGAGATTGAAACAGAATATCAGTGTAGCTCCACACATTAAAAACATTAGATGGAAATGAAAAAACATGCTCACAGATATGAGTGTAACTCCCCTTGGTTAGACAACTAAGCCATTCTTTTAGCAGTAGTTGAAGCCAGTCCTCCTCTGCCTTGTAGTGAGTTCTGGCAAGGAACTGTAGTTCTGGGGCCTATTTATTTTGGCCTCATTTTATCCCTACTTTTACTTGGGTAACACTCATTGAGTCTCAGTCATCCCAGCATGGTGATAGGAAACAGGTTATTGAGGCAAATGCTGTGAGTTCATTTAGAAAGTATGTAGAAAGATTAGCTATCTGTGGCCAGAGGTTTTTCCTTAGGCTCATACAAATAAATTTATTTGTAATGCACATTTAGAATTCTAATTAGCTTTTCTTCCTTTGGTTCTGGGGATCAGAGTCCAGGGCCTCACACATGCTAAGCACACCCTCTACGACCGAGCTGTATCCCCAGTCTCTAGTTTTGTACACCGCTGAGGATCTTTCTTTAGTCTCCTTCAAGGTATGTGATTCCTCCTCAGAATGTTTGCTTGCTGCCAGATAGGAGTATGCACTCCTTCGCTGGACACAAGAACCTCAAGCTATCGTGAGCTTCAAGCCAAAATGATCTTTTTTTTTTTTTTTTTTTTTTTGCGGTACTGGGGATGGAACTCAGGACCCTGCGCTTGCTAGGCAAGCGCTTATTCCACTGAGCTATATCCCCAGCCCCCTAAGCCAAAATGATCTGATTCTTTTCTTATTCCAAACCTTTGGATGAGAGTCCAAGCCTTTCCGATGAGAAAACTGTCTTCTCCTCACTTTGCCTTTAGCATTCTGCTTGTTCCTTTGTTCAGCAAACATGTGAGGGCTGCTCTGTGTTCTAGTGGATGTGCTTACAGCAAAATATGCCATCTTTTCCTTTAAAGAACTTTCCTTCTACTAGTTCACTTCATTGAGTGTAACTTTTTCGTAACCCATCTCATTCATCATCTCTTGCGCCTTGCCCAGATTGGTAATGACTCATCTTTATATAAACCAATAAACAACAAAGAGAGAGAGAAGAGTAAGGTACCTGAGATGACCACTGTGGCTGTACAGGAAGTATTCCAAAATGTCTAATTTTAAAACTATGTGTCTGAAATGTAGATGAAGCAATTATAACCAACGCCAGTTATACGGACTTAAATGAATGGTATAAGGCTATATAAAAGCTAGGATAAGTAAAGGCTTTTTAGGTGAAGAGCACAGAGGGTTAAGAGAAATATGGTCAGAGCAAAAGCAGTAACACAGATTGAGTGTATAGGAAGGAATTTTTTTTTTTTTTGCGGTACTGGGGATCGAACTCAGGACCCTGCGCTTGCTAGGCAAGCGCTTATTCCACTGAACTATATCCCCAGCCCCCCTAGTAACACAGAGATATACTCAGTTTCTTGGGCTAGCTGAGGTCATGTTCATGTCTGACAGGGCAGAACTGTTTTTAACACCTCTTTTGCTTCCACATTTACTGTCAAGAAAGTGAAAACGAAGTGATAAGTCACAGAAGTAGCTAAAATCTCAGGTAGAGGAACATTGTTACGTGCAGTTAGCTAATCTGAAAGCATTGTTTGTCCCCTCACTGCACTGTACTCATTCCCTCCTTTCATTAATAAGTAGTTTCATTGAAAAGGCTCAGTGTGGTGGCACATGCCTATAATTCCAGCTGTGCAGGACACTGAAGTAGGAGGATCACAAGTTCAAGGCCAGCCTGGGCAATTGAATGAGACCCTGCCTCAAGCAAAACAAAACCAAACCACACTACACCACCCCAAACCCCAAGGCTGGATGTCGTTCAGCATCCCCTGGGTTTAATCCTCAGTGCTGAGAAGGAGGGGAGGCAGTGCAATGGAAAGAAGGGGGATGACACCAAAACGTGCATCACCGGGACGTTCTACGTGTCGCTTCCTACTCTGGACCTTCAGAGCTTGCTCCTTTTTCAAGTATTTATGGACTGTTTTGCCTTCAGCCAGTCTTGCCTTTAATAAACTAAACACTTCAAAATAAGTCCATTAGATCACAAGATGTTACAAGGTTTTGATCTTGACCTTGACTTTATTCAATGTCATATAATTGACTCCAACTGTACTTAGCAAAGGACCTGGACATACTGTATACTTAAAGACTTTTTGATTGACCTTCAATACAGAGGCAGATGTATATTAATCATATATGTGAATGATAAAATGTTGAATGGAATGTCTAACATGGTGTAAGAACAAGGGGTCAAAATTATCTCAGTAGACTTGAAACACAACAACATTTAAAAGCAGTACTTTAAATATCTAATGCTGAAGGTCATTGTCTGGAAACCTTGAAACCTTGTCACATGAAGTAAACTTCAAGCAGATTAAAGTTTTAGTTTAGAGAAAAGATGATTCAGGAAACACAACTATATTCTCATACTAAACATCTGTCAAGTAGATACAGAATTAGATATAGTGTTATAAAGTTCCAGTGACTAGAACTGAAGGCAGTAGAGAGAAGTTATTTGGTAGAGTTAGTTTGATACAAGTAACTTTCCATAATAATTAATTGGTAATTTTTATCAAGCGGTCATGGTCTGTCAGACAGAGAGCAGCTTCCCATGAAGCATCTAATGTTTAATTCTCACGGTAACCTTATTTGATGGGCACACTTTAGTCCTAATTTATAGATAAGGTAACTTGTCCACAGAACTTGGTTTGTTTAACGTCCTGCAGCTAGCAAGTGGCTAACAGTACATTTTTTTGTTTTGGGTTTTTTGTTTTGTTTTGTTTCTTGGGACAAGGTCTTGCTATGTAATTCAAGCTGGCTTTGAACTCACTCAATAGTCCAGGCTGGCCTTGAACTTGTGGCAGTCCTTCTGCCTCAGCCTCCTACAGGCATGTATTACCACATGTGGCTAAACAGCAGTTCTTAACTGAGATATAAATGTTCCCAAAAACCTGTGCCTATAATTCCCATGCTGTGTTGCAAAGTAGTTGTATTAGGCAGTTTTCTGTTGCTGGGCAAAATCAATACATTACTTAAAGAAGAAAAGTTTTCATTCACCATCTCAGAAGTTTCAGTCCACAGTTGGCTGGCGTCAAGGCAAAAACTGCATGGCAGAGGGAAGCAGCTTCCCCCAGGGCAGGCAGGAAGTGGAGGAGAGCAAGGGAGTGTCAGCAGAGAAGAGACACCCTGCAAAGGGACATCCCCTGCGCTGCTTCCTCCAGCTGGGCCCATTCAGCCATGAGCTCATCAGTGGCCCCGGGCTGAGACTTCGGAAGACAGTCCATCTTTCAGTCATAATAGTAGTAAACTCATTTCTAGAAATGGTTAAGCAGAGTTGGAATGATTATCCTTCATAATTTAGAGTTAATTACTGCAGTTCATAAAAGTAGGGGGCACAACATGGAATGATAGGAGGAGAAGAGCAGACTTTGGAGTAGGTTCAGGAGTGAAAAATGTTAATGCATTGGGGCTGTATTAGCTTGGGCAAGTCCCTTAACCTCTTGTAGCCCCATTTCCCTCATCCATATACCACCTATCTCAGAAGACTGGTGGGAGAATTAAGTCTTTTGAGCAGTGTGACTTACGAGGTATGTATTTGGCTTGTATTAGAGACTTATAATTATCATATGCAAAAATTCTTTCTAACTTCAACAGTTATGATCATTGGCTTTAGCTCACCATCATTTTAACTTTATTTATGACCATTAATACTGCTTTGTCTCTGAATTAATACCCTTGTTAGAACAAAAGTTTTAGTTACTGAGCTTGATTATAATTTTGTGCTACTAAATGTGTATATTATCTTTTTGTAGTTTTCCTGTCACCTCCCTTACTGTCTAATAAGATGTTCATATATGGAATGTATGATAACAGCATTTTATTTAGTTTTTCCTATTTCTTGGCTGTTTAAGGAGTTCAAATTATAAAATAAGTAGGATGCAACTGGATGTGACACGATTTTTGCTCTTGAGGAATTCTACAACTAGCAGAGAATTAATTGAAAGCCAAGAATTTACAAGCAGAGCATTCATAAAATAGTATGTGTGATACCTGTCACTTATGTAATACCTCCCATTTGTTGTTTACCGTATGCTGACTGCTACACTAATTGCTCTTTCTGTAGGATCTTCTTAATCTTCAAAATGAACCTGAGGAGGAGATGTTAACATCATCCTCACTGTAATGTATAATGAGCTCCAGAGTTCAGAAAACTTGCTCAACTTCTAAAGACGTTTAAACTGAAGTGTGTTGTATCCCAGAGCCACGCTGTTTTCGCTGCACTGGATGAGTTGGAGCACGGTTACAGAGACAACTATACAGAGGAACTAATTGAGCTGAGCCTGAAAGGACAGACAGGGTTTTAGTAGGGTGTGTTGGCTTGGGTTGTAGAGCAGAGGAAGGAATTCCTGAACCAGGATCACGTGAGCAAAGGGACCTGAATGTGCTGCAGTGGGACGTGTGGGTGGGAAGGTTGAGTCCATGAGAAAATTGCCTGACCAAAACAAAGGGTGCATCCTAAGGTGAAATAAGTAGGATCAGAAAGTTAGACTGGGGTGAGATTATAGGGGCTCCTTAAGGCTAGAAAAAAGAATTTGGAGGTAAGACAATACAGTTTACAACTCCTGTTGTAGCTTTATTTGTTGTAATAGGAGCATGCTATTGACATGTTGAAGGGTGTAGTGTTTTGATTAGCAGGACAGTAGCCAGAGATGGACAACCAGTGAGGAGACTATTGTAGTTTTCTGGTGATGACCTGATTAAAGTCTGTGCAGTGCTGGGAGGAGTGGAAGGAGAAGCAAATATGAGAGAGATTCTCAAAATGACAGGATTTGGCAGATTTGGCACAGAAAGTAGAGGAAAAAGAGAATAACTATAGAGTTCCTTCCCTGGGAGAGCAGAGTACTGTAATGGCAAAGTTGAAAAAGAGAGTAATTTCTTAAATTGGCCCTGTACCACCGTAGCTGGTAGGAGTAATTTCAGTGGTGCACACTAAGTGCCTTCTGCCCTGCAGCCTTGTAATCATGCAGCAGAACTGTTAGGAGGGTGGGGAGAGTAATAGGGATGAGATAGTAGGTATCTTTCTAATATGCTTTCCTTGAGTTGATTTTGCCCTGGGTTCATTGAGTGTAGTCTGTGCTCATGACAAATGCCTCTACATTGATGTGCCTAGCACAGACACAATGTTTTATGAAAGGCAGACTAAAACTTTTGGGTAGAAGTAGGGGATTATGAGTCTTTGTACTGTTATTTCACTGTTAATGCTACAGAAAAAATCATCCTTCTGGGTCTGAATCTTTAAGAGTGATACTAATATGAATTTACAGTACTCATTTTGGAAATTGCTACCTTCATTTAGAAGCCATTAACCTTTATGTTGATAAAACAGTGTTCTTAACTGAGCATGTGAAGTCTGTGTTGAACAGTCTCAATTTTCCCAGAACTCTAATTTTAAAAACTCTAATCATTTTACTTTTTGAAAATCAAAAGCATGCGGGTGGGATGATGTCACCTGAGCAATTTTCTATAATTATAACTTTCAAAACCTTTTCCTTTGTTGTTTTCAGGCTAATTGAGCGCACACACACACACACACACACACACACACACACACACACACACACCCCTCCCCCCAGCAGCAGCATAGACCTGTAATTTTTTTTTTTTTTTTTTTTTTTGCGGTACTGGGGATCGAACTCAGGACCCTGCGCTTGCTAGGCAAGCGCTTATTCCACTGAGCTATATCCCCAGCCCTAGACCTGTAATTTTTGGATTTTAATGTAGATTTTGTTGGTGCTAGGAACGAGACCCTGGGCTTTACTCATATTAAACATTTGTTCTGTCATTGAGCTGACCTCCAAGGGGATTTATTTCTGTTAATAGTTTTTTTTTTTTATTTTAAAGACAAAAGAATGGAGACACACGAACCAGAATAAGCCATAAACAATACCGAAAATACAAAATTATACAGAATATAGTAGGGAATTAGTACTGGATGTTATATTACATAGTTATCTTCACATTAGTTAACACAAAAACATTAAAGGAAATACCAAATTATAGAGAAGATAGTAGGGAATTTGCACTGGATGCTGTATAATATAAAGTTATCTTCACTTCTGTTAATACAAAAATGATTGAGGAAATACAAAATTATAGAGAATATAGAAGGGAATTAGCTCTGGATGCTGTCCTACATAGTGTTACCTTCACCTTTGTTACTCAGTTACACAGATGATGGCCCATTTCATCATTCAATTTTTCTCCTCCCTCATCTCCATTGCCCTACCTCTCAATCAGTCATCTTCCCTGTGATAATAACTGTACTCCTGGGTTTATCTATATCCTTGGACTCTCGCCTTGGTAAGAGATATAGCTGCCTCAGACTATACTATAACATACATGGGTGTATACAAACTGCCATGGTCGGAGGTGGAAAAGCATGTATGCTCACAGCGGACCGCGCGGCTCCAACCCATCACCCTGCTATGGGTGGGGGTGGGTCCAGTCCATGAGGTGCCCTCAGTGGGGCCCTCAGCAGAGCAGCCATGGGACCCTTGGTGGAGAAGCTGCGGGCCCCACAGCGGAGCAGCCGTTGGGCCCACAGTGGAGCAGCCCACAGTGGAGCAGTCACGGGGCCCTCAGCGGAGCAGCCACGGGGCCCTCAGCAGAGCAGCCGTGGGGCACACACCCCCGTTGGGGTGCCCTCAGTGACCTGTCTGGCTCTGTCCCATTGCCTTGATGCCAGGGGCCCTTTCTTCTCCTCTTACCTCCTCCTGATCTCCAGTATTACCGTTCCCCACCCTTTGCAGCTGGGCAATGGACGAACTTACGATGCTTGGTATAAGGGCTTGAAATCTCTCTGGCCCATTCTCACTGTGTTAGTTCAGGGTATGAACTGAGTCTAAAGATTAGTTCTAGAATAGAGTTGGAGGATTGTTCTCGGGTCTGCTGCTTTTCATCTAATCCGTCACTATGGGTTCATGCAAGGTTCATATGTGCTAGCTGTAAGGAGACCCTCTTGGTGCTCACATTCATAGTTTGGGGTGAGTCCTGAAGTCCATGGATTCGTCCCATTGTTGCCAGGAACAGGCAGTGCTTGCTCAAGCCGCCGAGTCTCAAGGTTATTTCTGTTAATAGTTGCAGTTCCACAGGAGGATAGGTTTTCTTGCTGTACTTCTCTGGTTTATTTGGAACTTTGAATTTTTTTTGAGACAGGTCTGGCTATGTAGTCCAGGCCTTGACCTCACTGTGTTGCCCAGCTGGCCTTGAATTTACAATCCTCCTTCCTCCGTAAAATCTTTGAATTTCTGAGAACTTTAGAATCCCAAATAGCAAGCTTTAAAGGCTTCTGATCTCTGAGTGGCCCTTCTTCAAACATTTCTAGGGGGTGTCAGTTGGATCTAAACTGACTCCTCTAGAGTAGCACTGGAAACCCCAAAATATCTTGACATCCTCGAGAGTGAACCAGGAATATGCTAGGGCTGACTCAGACCTTTTTGTGTAGGGTTAGGTTCCTTAGGGCCGGCCTGTCTGCAGTTGCTGGGATGTGACAGAACGGGCAGCAGTGCCCAGAACAACCCACACTAGCAGTAGATGCTTTTTGCTTTCTGATGATTAAGTCAGGTTTATTAACTCTTGTTTCCTGAAAGAACTATCGAATAGTATTGTTTCCACTTGTATATTTTAATTAGCAGAGCAATGGACTGGAAAGTGATTTAAAGAAGACTTTCAAGAGGGAGAATTAAGACCTGACATAGTTGGATAGTTCCATCATAGTTAAACATATTTTAAGAATACTAGTACCAATTTTTCCAGTAAATGATCTGAAAAAAACTGTGAATTTCAGCTTATTTTGTGTGTAGAATGAGAAATGGTTGGCTTTCCAGAGTATGCATTAAGTAATGCTTTGCCAAAGTGTTAAGTCTGAGCTAGTATTGTATGTCAGTCTTGTTATTTTATTTCTTTTCATTTTTCCCCCATAAGCCACATGTAGGAAGAGAATTTTAGGCTTGCATTTTCTTTAATAACTATCTCTCGTTACTAGAAGCAGAGATATCTTCAGAGAAGTTAGAAATACCAAGTTATACTGCTACCGTGTTATCTGTTTTCTCTTCTGGTTACTCAGGGGCAGTGCTTTGTCTTGCCAGAGGTATTTGGAAAGACCTGTGTATGTGTGGAAGGCTTTGGGTCATAGGCATGAGGTGTGGCATTTGTTTCAGAAGCTACGTGAGTGCATCAAAAGCAAGTGACAGGGAAAGCAGGATGCAGTTAGTCATGTTGTTATTTCAAAACTGAACAAACGTTTTGGGAGAGCAAGTTCTTGCTGGACATCACTAAATAAGAATGAGTTGATGTCACACTTGGCAAGAGGCAATTTTTTTTTCTTTTTCCATACAAATAGTACAACATGGTGGGTAGGAGAGATTGCAGGCAAAGGATGAAGAATCGTGGGGACAGAATAAGCCGGAAAAGGAACATGAGAATGAGTTGCTTGTTACAAAAATAATGAATACGATATGAAAGCCGTGCTTGTTTTATCTGGAGAAATGTGGGCTGGAATATGAACTGATGAAGGGGGGGCTGTTTACCCGGCTCCTCTCCCTCTTCCTCCCGTGGAGGGCTGTTGTGCACAGATCCCTGCGGAGGGTTGTGTAACTGCCTTGACTTGTTTTCAAGGCAGAATGGCCTTGAAAAACCTGTAGGTTTTTTGGCTCAGTATAGCGCTTGTTAGGTAGAAGTGAAGAAGTCTCTGAAACATACTGCTATCAAACTTGAAATACAGTCTTTTTTATCTAGCATTTTCAAACAGCAGGACCAGGTAGTGCTGCAAGCTGCATGGAATGTGTCCCAGAGTTTGATGTAGTTTTGGGAATTTGGGTAGCCAAGTTCAGGTGGTGGATTGAGCAGATTCCCAAAAAGCCAGAAAATATCAAAGTTAGCCACTTACTGAACTTAGCCTGGAATTACCAGGCTAAATGAATGTAGTCCAGCATTTCATGATAGGAGTGGGTAAGAGGGCTAGGGATACTGCTGGCATTTTGGATTGGCCAGTCTTCATCATGTGGCATTGTGAGAGTATTGGAACTGATAGCTTCCCCCGGCTACTAAATCTCCGTGACAAGTCAGGAGAGCCTTTATTCTTCCAAACTGACTCTAAGGGGATACAGGTGCAGGAAGGGAGGGGAGACTAAAAACAGCAGTATTACTGAGCAATATTCCTCTTTTTTCTCTTTCTCTATTTGTCTCTGTCTCTCTCTGTCTGTCTCTCCCTCCCTCCCTCCCTCCCTCTGTCTCTCCCTCCCTCTCTCTCTCTCTGTCTCTCTGTCTCTGTCTTTAGATGGGTCTTTCTTTCTAGTTCAGACTGGCCTTAAACTCACTGTGTACTCTGTGTGGCAGTCGTCCTGCCGCAGCCTCCCGAGTGCTGGGATTATAGGCACATGTCACTATACTGTAATACTGTAGTTCTTCAAATTGTTTGCATAAAAGCTATTAGGGAAACATACATCTATAATACAGCATAACTTTCAGAATGGATTTAACTTTAAAAAAAAAACCAGTATCAGATAAAAAAGTTTGTAGAGACAGATGGAAGGAAGGACATTTCCAGGAAAGAAGGCTGAGGTGCAAAGTGGTCTCTTTTCTAGCCCATTGTTCCCCACACTTGCCCCAGGTCTGTAGTTCTGTGGGTGGTTTGTCTTTCTGAGAAGCAGCAAGTGAGTATCCCCAAGGAGGAGGCAGGAATTGCAGGGAATGTAAGGGAAATAGGAGAGAAGACGAGAGGAAGAGGCAGGCCTGGAGAAAAGATTGGGTTGGGTTAGGAAGAGCAGAACGAAGAAACTGACGGTCTTTCTTTGCATTGTTAAGTGTACGGTGTGGGTATTTCTTGGGAAACTCTGGGTACCAATGATGGAACTTTGGAAGTTCCAGTTTGCTGTAATTGTGGAGGAAAAACTCCATTATTACATCAGTTAAAAACCATCATGTGCATGTTGGTTATAGTGTGCAGTGTCCCTTTGTAGGCTTGTAAGCCTAACCTCCAGAAGACTCCTGCCTGTCCGTCAGTGATTCAGTACACTGCCACCTATTGCATTCATTGTGGCTGGTAGTTGTGATTGCGGAGTCAGTAATTCAAAATGTCTCTGTCTTCCATTTATGTGGACTTTCTGAAAGGAATGCAGTGCTTTATTAGCAAAGCTAAATGTAAAGAGTGAAATTAGTCAATATCCTGTTAAATATTAGGATGCATTTTTAAAGAGTTCATAATATTTTTTCATTTGTGTGAACTTTACATGAATTACCTCCTATTATCTGTTTCCTTTATACACTTCTCCAACTTTCATTTTCTTTACTTGCATTTTTGAGGTTTATTGATGTTGTGTGCCTTGTTTATTTTCACTACTATATAGTACTCCACTGAATGAATATTTCACAGTGTATTTATATTACTCTGTTAATAAAGATTTGGGTTGTTTCGAGTTGTTTCACTATTAAACAGTTTTGAAATGTAATCCTATATATATCTCCTTTTTCCACATACCAGAATTTTCTCTAGGGTATGTAACTAGGAACAAATTGCAGTTTGGTAGGGTACATGAATTTCTAGTTTTATTAGCTGCAGTGAATTTACTCTGCAAAGTGATTATGCTGATTTATATCCTTACTAACTAGGTATGAGAGTTTCTGTTCTACATCCTCAATAAAACTGGATATTGTCCCAGCTGTTGCTTGTTTACTGATTAATTTAAAGGCAGCAGTGTGCTCAGCAACTGTCTCAAACAGGGTCAGATACAAACTTGACTTTTTATACCAGACAGCCCCCTTGTCAAGAAATTGTTTCATTTTCTCAGTTACAATCCAACATAATGTAGCATAGATTTTTTGCTCATTTTTTAAAATCAGAAAATGAATATATTTCTTAAAGCATTTGGAAAAAAGAATTATAATAATTAAAACTTCCAGCACACAGACATAGCAATTAACATTTTGCTGTATATTTCCTTCTAGTTTGTGTATGTATTAGGCATTCATGTACTTTACAATTAAAATCATACTGAATTTGCTTTTTACGTTACAGTTTCGCTCAATATTGTATTAGTACATTTCTCATGTCGTTGGATATTATTTAAAAAAATACTTTAATAGCTGTATAACGTGTCTAAATGTGTTTATCATTCTCTTACTCTAGGACTTTGAAGGAAATAATGCTTGAGTTAAAAAAAAAAACCTTCGTTTAAGTGGCACACACTTGTAATACTGGCACTCTGGGTGGCTGTGGCATGAGGATCGTAAGTTTCAACTCAGCCTGGGCAATTTAGTGAGATGAGACCCTGCTTCAAACAAATGCATGCATACACACACCCATCTTGGTATATAAATCTTCATTAAATTTGTGTCTTTGAGATAGATTTCTAGAAGTCAGTGAATGTTTATGGATTTAGATTGAAAAGGTGACAAGCAGAACAACCATGGAGGAAAAAATAAGCAACAGGACATTTTTCAGAATCCAGTGATTAATTCACATTCTCTCATATTTGAATTAAGTGGCAAATTTGTCTTTTCCAAGAGTTGGTTAGGTATTGCAGTTAGGATTTAAGAACCTTAGCATTGGAAAGGACTTTTTAGAAGGTTAGATCACCCAGTGTTTTACTTTTTGCAGGGTTCCTGACTTGAGTATCTTTCACAGAATAATCTCATTGCAGTAGGTCTCTAATATTGGCATCTCCTGTACCTAATCTCTAGCACAATGATGAGGAAGCTTTTAGAGACCAGGTGCACAAACTGTAACCCAAAACCCACTCATTTATTGCAAAGTGCCGACACTGCAATGAAACCTGAATACTGAGGTTTTAGTTTATTTTTTTTATTTTTATTTTTATTTTTATTTTTTTTTTTGAGGTTTTAGTTTAGAGAAAAACAACTCATATATTAAAAGAAAGATGCTAACAGAGATTTCAGTGATAGAGCCAGCTGCGGCATGTGTGCACAGGTTTGCCACCACTATGCTGTTTATTGTCATCTGGAGCAGTCTGCTCCCTGGTTGGACAGCTGTGATTGGTTAAATTTTCTTCCTTCATAGAGGCCAGATATCTTCTGTAACCTCCACTCAATCTTTAATGTATTTTATAAGGAAAGTATTACTAGAGCTGGAACATACCTCAGTGGTAGTGTGTGAGTCCCTAGGTGTCGATCCCTGTGAACCCCCGCCAAAACTCTCTGAAGTAATTCTGGAAGTATTTCAATTTTATTTTTTTCTCTTAGCTTCTGTTATAATTCAGATGAAAACAAATGTGTTTGACTTTTAAAGTCTTGGTTGTCCTCTAATATATAATTTAACTGTATCCTATCTTTTTAGTGAATTTTGGCAGAACAGAAAGACTTCCCAGCATTGTTATACTTGGTGGCTGGGACAGTTCTAAAGTGATTAGGCACTACATGGTATTAGAAGTTGTAATGACAGGTGGAATAGTCTACTTTCCTTCCCATTAATACCAACAACCATCTTTGTTTTCCTTTTTTTTTTTTTTCTGGCTTAAAGATGTTAATTTATTGTCTCATTCAGTGCTTGCAAACTGTTAGGCTGGATATTTTCTTCCTTTGCAAGATGAGGGTACTGAGGCTAAAAGGTAGTTGAAGACCTTTTGTGTCACTCAGCTATTAAAGGTAAGGTAGAATTTATTTATTTATTTATTTATTTATATATTTTTTTTTTGCAGTACTGGGGATTGAACTCGACCCCGCGCTTGGTAGGCAGGCGCTTATTCCACTGAGCTATATCCCCAGCATAAGGTAGAATTTAAAGTCAGGTTTAATTCTAAAACCTGTTTAACCAGTTTGCAAATCTGTTTCCCTAACTTCAGTTATATTAACTTCATCATAAAATTCAGTGTTTCTGTGCAAGACATATCCCTGGTTTTCAGTGGCTCACGTTGCTCGTGTGCAGGTCGTGACAGCACTGGAGGTGTATCACTTCTGTGTGCTTGTCTTTGATAGTGCTGGCTGCTTTCCCCTTGGTGTGGGCTCCTGGGGGTTCCTTCCTGCGATGGCCTGGCTCTTCCTGGTCTTACACGGGGCACCTTCCTGTTTCTGGGGAAACTGAAGCACAGAATTAGAATAGGGTAGCACATAATTACATAGTTTTCCCCTTAAATATTCTCAACCAGCATATTCCATAAAGAGGCATGTTTTCACAGCTGTGTGTTTTAGGTAGTGGGAAAAGTTTGCGCTTTTATAACTTGGGTGTCTTCTACTGTCGAGGCAGTGACACACATGCTTAGTGGACTCGATGTAAAAACCTGTTAGCTTAGCCTTGGGGTAGAAATCTTGGTGTTTATGGTCACGTAGGGATTCAAATATGTTATCACAGTGAACTTGAGACCAGGGGCCAGAGAACCAACTCATGGAGCTGCTGTATCATGATTTAATTACCCTCGATCAATCACACTTGGACTTAGTGATGATGGGATCTATTTTTACATAATTGCTAGGAGAAAGGAACAAAGTTCCAGGTTTGGTTTTGTTGACCTTTGGTTTCACTTTTATCTTGTAGTTCCGTATAACTGCCTTTGCTGAATTTTCAAAAGGCTTCAGTCAAGTGATTCTGTAGATAAGGGCTCATTCGGTACTTTCACAAGAAGAGCCCATATCTTCAAATGTGGGTGACGTAGGTTTACTTCAGAGACAGGGATGAGTTCGTTTCTGTGGAGAGATATGAAGAGAATGTATAACTCGCCTTAAAAGAAAAATAAATTTAAATTCAGAATTCTGTGTGGGAGAAAGTAGAATGGAGTAACTGGGCATTTGACTCCTTTAGAAGTTATTAAGGATCTTTTAGCTGAGGCCCAAGGGAGCACTAGCACTGTCTTAGTCTTTTTGTTCAGCTGCAACAAAATGCCTGAGAACGGGTAATTTATAAAGAGCAGACATTTATTTCTTGTCATTTTGGAGCCTGGGAAGTCCAAGGTCAAGACACAAATTTATTGTCTGGAGAGGGTCCAGTCTCTGTTTTCAAGACAGTGTCTCCATAGGGGAGTAATACTTCGCCCTCCACATGGCAGAAGGGCTAAAAAGGGCATGCCCTCCTTCAAGTCCTTTTATAAGGGCCATGAACCCCATTTGTGAGAAGGGAAGTGTTCATGGCTACGTGACCTTTGGAGGGGTCAAAATCAAACGATAGCAAGTATCACTTGTGTGTTAGCAGAACTCATCCAGGTATGGGCATTCCTCATTGTATGAACTAGTAGGCCCATACAGAGAGCTCTTTGTGTACGTCAGAGGTAATAATCAGACTGTCTCTCACGAGGGCCTTGGCAGGTAGCTATGGAGAGAATAGGCATCTTCGGGATAATCCACACCGTGAGTTCTGTGGTAAAGGCCCAAAGTGAACCAGTAACCAAGTATGTTCTTGAGATGCAGCCCACAAAGGGAAGAATTTAGTCTTAAATGAGCTCTATTGCTGCTGAAAACACGTTGATTCCAAAGTATTAGCAAATCTCAGTAAGCAAATCTGTCTAAGCATAAATTAGGAGGAAAGTAGTATTTTTAATGTTCTTCAAATAAAGTTGTCAAATCATGGACATTACAATTTTTAGAGCTCTCATGGCTTGGCTGCATTATCTCCTTTAAATTGCAGTTTCTGCCATCAGAAACCATTAATGTACAGCATTTTTTCTTTCTGTTAATTTCAGTACTTATTTCTATCACTGTGGTTTTTTAAAGTCATGACTATAACTGCTGTGACTTACTCAGTATAGGGGATAATCTGCCTCCCAAGAGCATCTTGACATTTAACCAAGATAAAATTAGCTATTGTTTTTCTTATTCATGAAATGAAAACAAAGTACTTTATATAGTGCCTGACATATAGTTAAATTTTAGTAAGTTGTAGTAATGTGACTTCCTGTGTACAAGGGTAATGTACAAATGAATCCTTCAGCTACCTTTAAGGTTTACAGTATAATCCATTTTACTGATACGGAAGTCAAGCTTAAGTCTGTCAGATTTTCTGACTGATTTAAGCAGTAAAGAATTTAGTGAAGGGTGGTGAATCGTTCACAGAACCGCCAGAGAGCGCTGGAATCGTACTTTGGGCTACCTGGTCAAGTATAATGATGGAAATCCTTAGCGGGGCATGGGCGGCACATGCCTGTAATCCCAGCACTCTGAAGAGGCTCAGGCAGGAAGATCTCAGGTTTGAGTTTAGCCTTGGCAGTTTAGCAATTTAGATCCTATGTCAAAATAAAAAAATAATAAAAAAAGGCTAAGCTGTACCTTAGTGCAAAGGTGCTAGGTTCAACCCTCAGCATGGGGGGAAAAAGTCCACAGAACTAAGCCTGCAGCACCACTTTGCCCCACCATCAGCCCTGGCTGGCGTTAGACTGGACTCGCTGCAAGTCTGCTTCTGCTGCTGCCTCAGCAGCACTTTGCTGGAAATTACTGTCACGGGGAATGCACCTGGTAGAAGGCCCTATTTTGCTGCATTTGCTCCCAGTGTTGATTGTAGGGTAGGTATCCAGATGAGTAGAACTTCTCTTTGCAAGGCAGGTGAGTAAAAAAGGCTCTTGTTCTTCAGCTTCTTAGAATAATAGGCCAGGAAGCTTGCACATGTGACAGATTTGTTGCCAGCTTCTTGGGTCCTAACTCTCTATGACATACTTTGTTCATATTCCTTTTAATTGGGCATAACCAGAGTAGATGGAAATTGAGATTGTTGAGATTGTCCTTACTAGGAGACTTCGTGGAAAAATTAGAGTTTTTTTTGTTTTTGAAACCAATTTTGTCCATAGAAATTGCAGTGTCTGTTATAAGTTAACAGTGTTACCTTGGCATTTGAAGTCACTAATAAGTAAGAACTTTCCATCTGATCAGAGTGCTTTCCTCAGTGTAAACAATCCTGTTTCCCATTATTTGTTGGAGCACAGAGTATGTGATCCTTCCAGGAATCCATGCGTTAACACCTGCAAGAAGGATAACACCTTTGAGCAAGAAACATTCTGGCATGAGTATCTTAGCCTCCTCCGTCCTTTGATAGTACTTCTTTTGATTTATTTAAAGTGGACCTGTGATTCATTTTCGCTGCAAATCTCAAACAGGGGGGCATTAATTTATTAATTTCAGGTCCCTAAGCTGATGCCACATCCCCCATTCTATCATTGTCCCAGTGTGCTTCACAAAGTCTATTTTTGTAAGAAATTGTATATATTTCAGACTGCTTTAAGTAATGTGTTAAAAGTCAGTTTTCAGAAGAGACTTTTCAGTTCCAGAAAGCAAACTTTTAGAAAGTAAACAAGCCTTTTAGTGCTCCAAACAACTTTATCTGGTTCTGGGTTGTTGATGGTTCAGAAACACAGAACATCTAGGCTTGGTGAGTGCCAGCTGCCTAGTTGTGGGGAGGACCAGCTCGGCCCATTCTTACAGGCTGGTACTCACTCTTCCATACGGGTGAGAGGGTGGGCTTTCTGCCTTCAAGCAGCGAGAGCTGTTGAAGGATTTTCCATCAGATGGTGCGTGTTCATAATGTTTGTTTATTTTTTTATTTTCATACTAAGAGTGTGGGTTTTCTGAATTTAAATACTTTGCTTTCTGTAAATAATTTTCAATTAGTCCTGATCCTGTGTTAAAGAAGCATGGCATAACAGTTTAGATTAATACTTCATTCTCCTTCCTTAGAAACATGAAATTTTGCAAGTTTAAACTTTTAAAAAGTGGTTCAATTCTTGTTTTCAGAGAAGGAATTGAAATTTATTTTATCATTTTGTAGTTTTCATTTTGTTTCCTGTTGATCACATTTTCCCCCTTTGACCTCCTTGTTAGAGAGTATTGTGGAATATTTCTGTTTAGCAAAAATTAAAAGCAATGTACCTGACTTTATTATAAAATGTACATACCTAAAATTTATCAAGTTCATAATTTTTTGAGTGTACAGTTCTGTGGCATTAAGTACATTCACATTGTTGTTCAGTGTCCCTGCATGCAGCCATCTCCAAAGCTTTTCCGTGATCCCAAATTGATAATTTTCCGTTATCCCATTATCCCAAATCTGTACCCAGGAAATAGTAACTTCTCAAGCCCCTTGCCCCCAGCCTTGACAAACATTATTCTACTTAGTTTCTCATGCTATTTACCTCATGTAGGTGGCATCATACACTATTTGTCTTTGTTTATGGCTTATTTTAACAGTGTTTAGAAGGTTCATCCAGGTTCTAGCATATATCAGAATTTTGTTCTTTGTTTAAGTTTAAATAGTACTCCATTTTGTATAGTGGATTTTGTTGATCCATTCATCCGTCACTAGACATTGGGGTTGTTTCTGCCTTGTCTTTTGTATTAGCCGCTTTCCATTACTGTTATAGAATACTGCACCTGGTAGAATCAGCTTCAAAAGAAGAAGGATTAATTTTGGCCAGTTTTAGAAGTTTCAGTCCATGATCAGTTGGCGCTGTTGCTTTTGGGCGTGTGTCAAGGCAGCATATCATGGTGGGAATTCATGGCAGAGGAAGCCTACTTTCCTCGTAGCTGGGAAGGAAAAGGAAGGAGGAGGAGCTGGGGTCCCATGATCCCATCAAGTGCCCACCTCCCAGGACCTGCTTTCCTTGCACAAGGCCCTGCTTCTTAAAACCATGGTGAGGATCAAGCCTTTAATACATGGGCCCTTTGAAGACGCTCAAGGTCTGCACTGTAGCAGGTTCTGGGAATAGTGCTGCTTGGAGGTGTCAGATGGGTATTTGAGTGCCTGCGTGAGTTCTTCTGGGTATCACTAGAGTGGAATTGCTGGTTGATGTGCTAATTCCGTGTGTTTTTCATCTACTTTTTATTATAGCAAAATATACCTAACAAAATTTATCATCTTAACCATTTTTAAGAATACAGTTCAGGGGTAGTAAGTATATGCATAGTGTTGTGCACCTGTCACTGCCATCCATCTCCAGTTTGCAAAAAGTGAAACTCTATGTCCATGAAACAGTAACTCCCCATTTCCCCCGCCTTCCAGCCCCTGGCAATTACTATTCTGTGTTCTTTCCCTAGGAGTTTGACTATTCAGTGTATTTCACGTAAAGGGGATCATATAGTGATTCTTTTCTTGTGGCTGACTTATTTCATGTAATGTAATATCTCCAAGATTCATCCATGTTGTGGCATAAGCCAGAATTTCCTTTTAGTCCCCTGCATATACATACATACATACATGTGTGTACAATATATATATATATAGTAGGCTATATACATATATAGTATATATGTATATACCATAAAATGAATAAAAGAAATTCCTCTTTAGAGAGTGTACATTCTGCCTATCTCTTCATCCATCAGTGGAAATTTGAGTTGTGTTTCAGCTGTTGTGAATGATGCTGCTCTGTGGACATACATGTGTAAATAGCTCTTTAAGACACTGCTTTGAATTCTTTTTGGATGTATACTTAGAGCTGGAATTACTAGGTCATGTGGTAAATCTGTGTTTAGACTTTTCTCTTTCCTCCGGTAGCTCTACTATTCTACGTCCCTCTGACAATGCAGAGGTGTTAAATGTTCATACTAACGCTTACTTCCTGTGTGTAGGGGCTTTGTTTTTGTTTCTGATTTGGTAGTAGGTATCCTAATGGGTGTGAGATAGTGTCTAGTTTTACTATTGAATTGGATTTTTCTGATTATTAATGATATTGAACATCTTTTCATGTGCTCATTGGCCGTTTATATAGTATCTTTGGAGAAATACCTATTCAAATCCTTTGCCTATTTTTGAATTGTTGTTGTTCCTGTTATTGTCCCTATATTCTGAATATTAATTCCTTACCCCTATATATGTATAGCTCAGTAGTACAATGCTTATCTAGCATGTATGGTGCCTTGGCTTCAATCTCCAGCACTATGAAAAAACAAAACAAAACAACAAAATCCCATTTTGTGAGTTGTCTTTTTACTCTGTTGATAGTATCTTTTGATGTATGACATTTCAAAATTTTCATCAAGTCCAATTTGTCTGTTTTTCTTTTGTTTTCTTTGCCTTTGGTGTCATCTAAGAAGTCATTGCTCAATTCAGTATCACGAAGCTCTTGTTTTATATTTTCTTCAGTAGGAAACTGTAGTAAAACCATAACCATTTTATTGTTTTAGGTCTTACATTTAGATCATGAATCCACTTTAATTTTTGCAAATGGGGTTAGATAAAGAGCCAGCATCATTTTTTTGCATATGGATATGTAGTTTTCTTAGCACCTTTTATTGAAAAGGCTGATTCTTTGCTAGTTGGATTTGCCACAACATGGAAGAATCTTCGATCTTTGTCAAAAATCATTAAATTATATAAGGGTTATTTCTGGCCTGTCTAATGTGTTGGTCTGTATGTCTGTGTTTATGTGACTATCACACTGTTGTGTTTACTGTGCCAGTTAATCTTCATTATCAGCTTGACTGGATTCAGAGAACCCTGCAGGGGTAATTGGACCCTGGAGCACTGTATGCAGCAGTGCACTGATGGACCCACTGACGTTCACAGCTGAAGGTGCGGTTGGGCAGTGAGGCGCAGCTGGAGGGGATGGGTTACCGGGAGCGCCATGCCTTGGTGGGTGTGTCTTGCTGGCACTCTTCTCCTGTGTGCCGCCTCCTGTCCACCATGGAGCCAGCAGCCATGTCAGCTCTGCCCTTCTGCCGTGATGTTTCTACCGTGGAGCCCTGTAATCACGGGCCGTGAACCAAACATGCCTCTCCTCTTTTAAGTTGTTAAGTGTTGGGTATTTTGTCCCAACAGTGGGAAAGCTAATACAGTTACTGTAGTTTTATAGTAAGTTCAGGATTTAGAAAGTGTGAGTCCTTCGTCTTTGTTCTTTTTAGGATTGTTTTGGCTTTCAGGATCTCTGGAGATGCCATGTGAATTTTAGGATAATTGTTATTTCTTCAAAAAATGTCTTTGGGATTTTAAAAGGGATTACATTGATCTGATGTCTAAATATTTATTTTTTTAAATGTGATTGCAGATGAAGTTGTTTTCTTAATTGCCTTTTGGGATTATTTATTATTAGTCTATAAAATGCAGTTACATTACAATAATTTCCTATTTTTAGTTGGTTGAGTGTTTTTTTTAACCAAGCAAGGGTATTGAATTTTGTCAGATACTTTCTCACCTCGTTAGAGGTGATCGTGAGTTTTTTCTTCCCTTCCTTTTTAATGTGGTATATTACACTGATTTTCATGTTCAATCATCATCTCATTCTAGGAATAAATCTCACTTGGTTATGGTGTGTAACCCTTTTAATATGCTCCTGAATTTGATTTGCTATTGTTTTGTTGGTTTTTCCATCAGTGTTCATAGATTACATTGGTCTGTAGTTTTCTTGTGGTGTCTTTGTCTAGCACTGATAATGCTATAATGCATACTTGCCTCTTAGTTGAATTAGGGTGTGTCCCTTCCTCTTCAGAAGAGAATTTGAGAAGGTTTGATGCCATTTCTTAATTTAAGTGATTGATAGACTTCACCATTAGAACTGTTATATTCAGGGCTTTTCTTCAGAGATTTTTGATTGTTTATTCAACTTAATAGCAGTTACTGGTCAGATCAGATTTTTCTGTTTCTTTTGTGGTTTAATCTTACGTATTCTGTGTTTCTAGGAATTAATTTTATCTAGGTTATCAAGCTTATTGTTGTACAGTTACTCATATAAAAACTCCTTTATTTCCAAAGAGTTGATAATGTTCCCACTTTCATATTTGATTTTAGTAATTTGATGCCTGGGGATACAGCTTAGTGGAAAAGTGCCTAGCATGTGCTAAGCCCTACAATTGATTACAGTGTCAACAAAACAAAGCAAAAGAATGATTTAGTAATTTGAGGGGTTTTTTCTTAGTTTCTCTTTAAAAAATTGACAATTTTCATGATCTTTTCAAAGAGTAACTTTGGTTTTGGTGACAGCTTTTCTGTCCTGGTTTTTTTTTTTTTTTTCTCTTTTTGAGACAGGGTCTCACCATGCAGTTCAGGCTGGCCTTGAGTTCACCTTCTAGCCCAGGCTGGCCTCGAACTTGCAATGATCCTCCTGCTTTAGCCTCTCGAGTGCTGGGATTGCAGGCATATGCCACCACGCCCGGCTCCTATTCCCTATTTTTAATATTGCTATTAATTAATAATTAATTCTGAGCCTGGGCTATAAAGTGAGCTCAAGGCCAGTCTGAACTTCATCGTGAGATCCTTTCTCAAAGAGACAAATAAAAGAAATTAATTCTGTCCTTCTGCTACCTTTAGGTTCAGTTTTTCTTTTTCTAGATTGTTAAGTTGTAAAGCTAGGTGGCTGATTTGAGAATTTTTTTTTAATGTAAATTTTTCCCCCCTGTACTGGCAATTGAACCAGGGTACTGAGCTACATCGTAAGCTTTTTTAAATTTTTTCTCTTCTTTTTGAGACAGTTTAAGTGACAAATTACCCAGGCTGTGCTTAAGACTGATACACATGTGCACTTAACTGTAAAATACCTCTGTAGGACAGTTCACTGCATCTTCTAAATTTTCATATGTTGTATTTTCATCTCTGGGTATTATAAAATTTCCCTAGTGATTTCTTCTGATGAAATGCTTGAGAGTATGGATGTTTAATCTCCACAAATTTGCGCACTTTGCAGTTTTCCTTCTGTTACCAATTCCTAGTTTCATCTCCATGTAAGAGAAGATCTGTTGAATTTATAACCTAATATGGTCACATCCTGGAAAATGTCTCCTGTGCCCTTGAGAAGAACATGTATGCTGGGGCCATAAGGGTCTGTGGTGGTGAGACACAGTGTTTTGTGTCTAGTAAGTGTATTTGCTCCATCGCGAGTTGCTCTTTTACTTACGGTGCTCCCTGGCCGTCCTCCCTGGTATTGAAAGTGGGCTGTCGAAATCTAGGTACTATTGTAGATCTATTTCTTCCTCCCATTTTCTCAGTTTTTGCCTCACAAATTTTGATAGTGTGTCATTATGGGTGAAAGTATTTACAATGTTTTTTGCTATATCAAGCCTTTTATTAACATATGTTTGTCTCTTATAATCTTTTTTGATTTAAAGCGTATTTTGTCTGAAATAGTATAGTTACCCATCTTCTGTTTTCATTACTCATTGCATGGAAACCCCCCACTCCCAATCTTTTCATTTTCATAATTAGTCTCTTGGAGGCAAGCATGTAGTTGGATCACGCTTTTTATTTCATTCTGCTAGTTTCGTGTTTTGATTGGAGTGCTTTACCCATATACATTTGAAGTTATTATTGATAAGTGGGACTTATGTAATTTGCTGTTCATTTCTCGCAGGCCTTAGGCAGTGGTGGCCAGCTTTTAGAGTGCTAAATGGTAACAGCTAGCTAGCTGCACACGTGTGTCGTAGGGTCACATCGCTGCCTTAGCTAGCGTTTTTATCCCTCATTCATTACATCGCTGTCCTGTGTGTTCAGTTGATCTTGAAAAGTGAAATGTTTAAACCCCTTTATCATTTCCTTTCACGTATATTCTATAGCTATGTTCTTTGTGGTTACCGTGAGGGTTACGTTTCTTATCCTAAAGTTACAGCACTCATTTTAATTTATCAGCCTGACTTCAGTAATGTACAAAGAAATGCTCTTTTACTGCTCAGTTCCTACCTTTTCAGTTGTTGAATGTTACAGTGTTACATCTTTATACGTGGCATATACAGAAATATGAACGAATACTTTTATTTTGCAGTACTTGGGATGGAACCCAGAGCCTTTATACTGAGCTGCACGTGCAGCCCTTTATTATTTTTTAGTTTGAGACAGGATCTCACCAAGATGCTAAATTGCCCAGGGCAGGCTCAAAGTCCTGTCTCAGCTTCCCAGAGTGTATTACCACACTTTTAGTCACCTTGGAGAAGATGCTATTTTTAGGTGTCTTGGCCATTTAAGTCTTGGTGAGAATAAAGGACATAGAACTGGTTTTTAATTAGAGAGAATGGGGTGCCTGGAGTGGAAGAGAGAACTGCCTATGAAGACCTTACTGATATAGATGGGAAAGACCTTGACCATTTTTTGTTAAAATGAATTTATTTATTTAAAAAGTTTTTAAAGGAGAAATGCATTCATTTGGTTTTCTTTTTGTTTTTTTTCTGGTACCAGGGATTGAACTCAGGATCTTGTGCTTGTCAGGCAGGCACTTACTCCACTGAGCTACATCTCCAGCACCTAATTTGGTTTTAAAAATTGTGTTAAAGATAGAGGTGGTGACACTGACACACACCTTTAATCCCAGCACTCTTGGGAGGCTGAAGCAAGAGGATCACGGGTTTGAGCCCTGCCTAGGTATCTTAATGGAACCCTGGCTCAAAATAAAAAATAAAAAATAAAAAGGGCCGGGGATGCAGCTCAGTGAAAAGGCCCTGGTTCAGCCCCCATACTGAGAAAGAAGGGTAGGAGTATACTGCCAAGGTGTGTGTGTCTGTCCTTGCTTGCTGACTTCATTCTGCTAAGTGGTTCTTTATGCGGACATGAGTAAATTTGAACGTACGTTTTACTCCATTGTACCCCTCCCATTTTTAAGCAGTGATTGCACACACCGCTTTATATATGCTTTTTATTACTCGTATCTTACGGATATTTTTTCCATGTGAGTACTCGGCAAGCTTTTTCATTCTTTCCTAAGTTCATATGTTATTTATGGATATACTAAGACTTACCATGTCCCTTATTGGTGGACATGGGGCTTTTGCTGACCCTTTCCTGTTACTGTCCCTGCCACAGTGAACATTCTTATATGGACATTAAGTGTTATTGTGCAGATTGCTAGTACTGGATCCACACCAAAGCACCCTCCATAGCGATGTCAACAGTTTGCACACTAGTCAGCAAAGACGGTTTCTTCACAGTGCACCTATAGAAAGTTTTTCATGCTTTTGGATTTTTACCAATTTGACAAGTAAGAAATGGGCTTGTAATGAAATTTTCATTTTGTTTTGGTTTTCTGTTTTGAGGTAGGGTCTCGCTGTGTCATTTATGCTGGCCTTGAACTCACTATGTAGACAAGGCTGACCCCAAACTTATGATCCTCCTGCCTCAGCCTCCCACATGCTGTGCAGTGAAGTTTTGTTTTTCTTACGGATGAGTTGTGCATCTTCTGGTTGAGGGATTGGTGTTTCATATTTTATGAAATACCTTTCCATATCTTTTGTTTATTTTTCTTTTTTTTTTTTCTTTGCCAATTGCTAGGAGCTCTTCATATATTAAGAATGCCCTTTGCAAACATTTTTTAGGTTTTCAGATTTTTTAACTTGTATTTTTCACCATGAAGCATTTTTCTATTGTTGAAATTATCCATGTTTTCTTTATAGCATTATCATGGTCCACTATTGATGGTACAAAATCATTCATTCCTTTTTCCTTGATGTTTCCTTTCTCTTTCACTCTTAAACTGATAGCAAAGATATACCCCTGGTTTGCTATCTGGTCCTACATTCCTTGCCATTGCTAAGCTATCTGTTGATAATTTTGTTAGATTTATTAGCCTGAAAAATTCCCCTTTCTTTTTATAGACACTCTGGGAAATTAGCATTTTCTTATAAAATTAAACAATATGATCTAGTACTTGCATTCTTGGACATGTATCTCAGAGACATGAGAAGCTGTGTTTATACAGAGACCTGTATATGACTGCTCATAGCTGCTTATTTGTAGTAGTGCCTAGACAGAAATAGCCCAAGTGTCCTTCAGTGGGCTCATGGTTGAACATGCTCTAGTATACACATACTGTGGAATACTACTCAGAAATAAAAAAATAACAGATTAATGGTACATCAGTGATACATGAAAAATGTCTGCTGCCTTGCACCTGTAAAATAAGAGTATCTAACCTATTATGTTGGTAAAAAAAAACCCCTGCATACAGCAGAGATTACATACATATTCTGTATTCGAGCTTTTTTTTTTTTTTTTTTTTTTTGCGGTACTGGGGATCGAACTCAGGACCCTGCTCTTGCTAGGCAAGCGCTTATTCCACTGAGCTATATCCCCAGCCCCTTACATACATATTCTGTTTGTGTAGCATTTTCATGTGATGGAACTTTTTAGAATCTGACTAGATTCTAGAATCAGTGGATACATGAACCTACACATATGAAAAAAATGTATAGAACTAAGTGCATAAATGAATGTAAGTACAATGGGGAAATCTGTTAGTAGATTGCATCAGTGTCGGGATCCTGGACATGATATGATATTAGGTATTACCATTGTGGGAAACTGGGTAAAGAGTGTACAGATCTTAATAAAATTTTCAGTAAAAAAACATAAATCCCTCCTTGTACTACTACCAAAATCACCCAGAGTACTTCCTGGGCATAGATTCAGTTCAAGTAACTGACAAGCTTCTGTGTTAGGACTGCAGTGGATAGCCGAGGATTTGGAGTTGGCAGAGTGTGATGTGGGGCTTCCAGCTCTGCAGTCTGCTCTTCAGGTCCACTACAGACCTGAGAGCACTGACGAGCATGTCAGAGGCTTTTCTGGGGGCCTATCCTGTCAGCCACCTTTGGGGAGAAATCATTGGCCTAAACCCCAGTGCATCAGAGCAGTGAGGGGTTGAAACTGCTTCGTGGGAGACCGCCGGTGGATAAGCTTTGACGGGGTGGGTCTGCCCCAGTTGCACCCCAGCATGGGCCCCATGGTCACCCATATTTCACTGTGCCTTGCTTTATGGCACTAGTGTGAGTCGGCATGGCATGCATGGTGGTTCTCAGAATGTGGTGGGGGATGATTGTCTAAGAGCTTTGAGACCCTGCTGGGAAGTATGTGAGGTCAAGTCTATTTTTGCAATAATACTTAGACATTATGTGCAAGTTGTGGAGTTTTCCAGAAGTTTCCTGAGGTGAATAGCAACAGTTTAACTACAAAAGCAGTTATAAGAACCCAGCTATTTTCCATTAAGGCAGACATTAACTAAAAAGACAAAAATATAACCTAGTCCCATTTCTCTTTTTTTGTTGTTTTGGAAAAATATAGCTATTTTTCTTAAAACAAGTTATTTGTAATGGTGTTACTGTTTTTAAATGATTTAGTATTTAGGAATTTCTCCAGGTTTAATTAATAGGTGAATAGCAATAAATTTAACTCATGTAAACAAAAGTTCTTTGAAGCCCACAATAATTTCTGAGAATTTAAAACGGTCTGACACCTAAACGTTTGAGACTGATGCTTTGGCAGTATTGGCCAAGTCTATAAGCTTAGGTTGTAGTCAGTGCTATGCTTTGTGACCATGGGAAGTCCCTTAGCCTCTGTAGTTGAGTCTCATTTTTCTGAGTGGTCAGGGTATTGAAGTACTAGGGATTGAACCCAAAGGCATCCTGCCACTGACCTATTGTACATCCCCAGCCCCATCTGCCTCCCTCCCTCCCTCCCTCCCTCCATTCCTCCTTTGCTCCCTCTCCTCTTACTTTCCCCTTTTCTTCGTTTCCCTCTTTCTCCCTCTCCCCTCTCTTCCCTTCCTTGCTCCTTTTATTTTGAGATAGGGTCCCACTGAGTTGCCCAAATCAGACTTGATCTTGAAATCCTCCTGCCTCAGCCTCCCTAAGTGCTGGGATTACAGGTGTGCACCAGTGCACCTGGCTTGATTCTTCTGTAAATGCTAATAATATTACCCTGTTCTAGAAAGAAAAATCAGGTAATTATATATGAAAGGCTTTGAAAATGTAATGCCCTGTGTTATATTCAGAAGAGTTATGTTACTAAAGTCATATTGAAGAAAAGTTTAAAGAATGAGTTTGGTCATATTAGTTAACACCAAACTTACTTATTTTTTCATTTTAGAGTTTCCTTAGTTTTCTTACACATTTTACAGTATTAGTTTTTCAGACAACCATTTTAATTATTAAAAGAAATTAATCCATCATGTAATCTATGGGATTTATATTCTTAATACCTGCAAGTACTGGTAGCATAAAGTCAGAGGTCTGTCTTGGAGAAACAGTTTACTAGCTACATACTTTGGTAGTTACTTAGTCTTTCTGCATCTCGGCTGCCTCGTCTGTCAAATGAGGCAAACAGCACCTTATGTTCTGAGGTACGAGTGTGAAAAATAACGCACACGACTGCTGCACTTGGCAAAAGTGGTTGGCAGGTGATAGATGCTCCATAAATGATAGTGGGACTGATTATCATATAGCAAAAGATGCAAGACTAAATTTCTTCCCCTTCCTTCGATGAAATCATTATACTAGTTTTATTCACAAGTTTATTAGCAGGAACTTCCAAATCATTTCGTTTTCTCTTTCTGTGTTGAAGGGCTGTTGAGTGGCCAGACTTCCCCAACGAATGCCAAATTGGAGAAACTGGATTCTCAGCAGGTGCTGCAGCTCTGCCTTCGATACCAGGACCACCTGCACCAGTGTGCGGAGGCCGTTGCTTTTGATCAGAATGCTTTGGTTAAACGGATCAAGGAGGTAATGTACTGTGGGGAAGGAGCACTGCTGAGTCATTGTGAATCTCTGTGTCACTTCGGATTCCTTTTCTACTGGGCAAGGTAGCCAGTGAGCCCAGCGTTAGGGAGAGTGGTCATTTTCCATCTAAGATGTGGTGTTTGTCTCCCTTGGTTTGGAGAGATTCTTTCCTAGCAGTAAAGTGATGATGAAAAGAGCGGTCCGCAGAGCCCAGCCAGCCTGGAGTGTAAATGCTGGCTCACTACGGCTTGGTCGGGCAGTTACGGCACTTCTTTGTGTCTCAGTTTATTTGTGGAAAATGAGGGTGATGGTAGTTGAGTGACGGTGACATTGCTCAGAATTAGTGGTTGTTAGTGTGTGTCATGCCTTGCTAATTTGCTCAGCTAACAGTATAGCTTTGAGTTGACTTTAGCTGTTTCTTATGTATACCTTATATTTTCTTTTCTAGTAGGTTACCATTTCTTTGAAAGTAGAAGCCTTGATATCTCCCTCAGTTACATTTTCTACTGTATTAGCACATGAAAAGCTAGGGTTCTTACTGGTTTCATAGAAATAATTACGCCTACTTAACCTGCAAGGCTTTTGTGAGGAAAGACATAGTATAATTCATGTGAAAATACTTAATGAGCTAAAGAACTTGGTACAAATGTTGTGTAATTACCAATAGCAGTAAGTGGGTGGTTCTTTTAAGCACTGAAGTGTATTATTGACCAGATCACTAAACGGCATAGTTCTGGGAGCACCAGGGTATGAGTAAATATATTTTCCAAAGTTTCCAGTCAAGCTTTCTTGATGCTTGAGGTAGTGTCATATAAAGAAAAGGCCAGGAGCTCTGTCTTAGAGAAGCCATGTATGTGAATGGTACTCTCGGAATTTAATGGAATGGCCCTGGGTTATTAACTGGTAAAAGAAGGTGGACATGGAGAAGCACACAGATTACTTTTCAATTAATAATAGAGATTATTTACCTTTGAAATTATGAAATTGTCATTAGTTATATTAATGGATTTAAGTTGACCAACACTTCTAACATTTTAATACTTTATAAAATTTTGTATGCATATAAGTACTCTTCTCCCATGGATGAAATACTAGTATTTGAGAACTTTCAAATATTATCAACTTGGCTTTTCTGTATTACGATCCATACAACTCTAATTCCCAAATACCACTATGTATCAGCAATAGATTTTTTTTTTTACGGTACTGGGGCTTGAACCCTGGACCTCTGCACTGAGCTCCATGCCCAGGGATTCCCCCCTTCTTTTTAAAATAATTTTGAGATAGGCTCTTGCTAAGCCATCAGGCTAGGTTTGAACTTGAGAGCTTTCCTGCTTTAGCCTCCCAGAGTACTGGGGTTACAGGCATGTGCCACCATGCCCCACTCACTTGGAAATCTTTGTTTGAATACTGAGTTCTCCCCTCCCTTCATGAAGTGTAGAGGGTGTGGTCCTTGAGTAATTGTTTCATAAGTTTCCCAAATGATACTAATGCCACTCTTCGTTAGGTAGGATTGGGAACTGTTGGTCTAAAGCACTGTTCTCCAAAATAACTTCTACAAAGACTAGTCCCAGGTAAAAAAGGTCAAGCTTTTTCCACAGCCTGTTACCACTCCTTGGAGAGGCGTAATGCATAGTATTTAAAGTTCTTGTGTATGTTACAAAAAGAACCAGCATTTTTCAGACTTACAAACCCTTCTCTTAGGTTATATCTACTAACATTCTATAGAAGTAAAGTTTTTTTAGAACATTAATTTAGAAGTGTTCCTGTAGACATAGAAGTTTACTATTTTTCACTGTTGTGCTAGAAGTTAACCCTGACATTAGCTCTCAGAGAGATAATTTTAAAATAATAAATTGCCTTTTTAAAAAAGTCCCGTATTCTGTATCTTGTTTTGCAGTTTAGGAAAGTGTGGTATAGAGGGATTAAGTGGTTGACTCAGTGTCAGAGAGCTACGTGAATTATTCAGTAGCTGGTAATACCAAACAGAGCTCTTTATTATACAACAGTCTGAAGACTTCAGAGCTGCGTTTGTTGGTCTTAGGTATGTGTTAGGATCACCTGAGATTTTGTCCCTCCAATACAGGTGATGGAAAATTCTGCACATACCCTGAAGAAGAATAATATAATGAAGTTTCATGTGCTCATAACTAGATGCTATTGTCTTTGTTAGTTCTGAGCACTCATGTATCGTCCAAATCTCACTCACTCCCTGCCACCTCCCCAATCAGTCTGTCTTATAGTATTGTTTCATTCATAAATAGTTATATATGTATTTTTCAAATAAAGATTCGTTTATATAAAAACCTTTTTTGAGATACATGCTTTAACCTGACTTGAACACTGCACAGTGTATGCATGGTTTGAAACATCACATTACCCTACTAGTATGTATAGTTCTGGATCTATGTGTTAGTTGAAAACAAATTTAATTTTAAAAATAAATGTATAACATTTAAAAACTTTTAAATTTGGATGAATTTTAGACTTGGCAAAAAGTCACAAAAATACTTCAGGGAGTATCTGAATATTCCCCATGAAAGTTCTCCCCAAATCAGTATCTCATATAACGTTAGTACAGTTGATCAAAACCAGGAAGTTAACATTGGTACAATACTGTTAACTAGATGGATACTTCATGTACATTTCACCAGCTTTCCTGCCAACACAGAATTCCTTTTTAAAAAAACATAGCTATAATGCTGTTGTACCTGATTTACTTCCATGCAGGATAACTAAGGTGCTTTTCAGAAAATATTGATGCTTAGCTTTCACTCCCTGCTAATCAGATTAAAATCTTCATAGGGCAGTGAGAGAAGGAAGAGGCAGCTGAGCATTGGTATTTAAGACACTGCTGTAATGCTTTAGGGTGTAACCAGAGTTTCAGGCCAGTATTCTGGAGCTTTCATTTAATAATATTAGATTGTATTTGAAGTTCTTTTTTTTTTTTTGAGACAGGGTCTTGCTATATAGTTCAGACTGGCCTTGAACTCACTATATAGCCCAGGCTGCTCTCAAACTGACAGTGATCCTCCTGCCTCAGCCTCCTGAGTGCTGAGATTATAGACATGCACCACCATGCCCAGTGAGTTTAAAAGTCTGTTTGAGGATCTTTGGAGTTGACTTTGAGAAGGCAGTGCAAGTTGAAGATCCGTAATTCCAAAATTCCAAAATCTGAAATACTCCAGAATGCAAAACTTTTTTAGTGTCAACGTAATGCCACAAAGGAAAAATTTTACACTTGCCCTCATATGATGAGTTGCAGGTACCCTAAAAGTGTGTATATTTACCTTCAGGCTATGCACAGCACACAATGTTTATTTGAAACAGCAATAAATTTTGTGTTTATACTTGGATCCTGTCCCACAGACACCTCATTATGTATATGCAAAATATTCTAAAAATCCAGAACACTTCTGATCCCAGCGTTATGAATAAAAGATACTTAACCTATAGTTAATCAGGATTGTTGCAAAACAGAGAACAATGCTAACAGTACTGTGCATTACCTCAAGTAGCTCTGTTGGGGCAGAGGATGTGAACACTGTTTCGGAGTTTCCATTGGTGATTTAATGAGTCCATTGTGTCTCTGCTGGTCAGTGTTAGCAAGCTCCTGCAATATACACATCCACACTCAGGCAAACCGAAGGGTTCAAATTAGCCACTTCCAGATGAATGAGGCAAAGGCTATAGTTTTGATCAAACACCAACCCTCTCATATTATTCCAGTTGTTTCCTGGAAATGTGGTTAGAAGTGTGAGGAAACAGCATGATGCTGTATGTGTTGGCAAGTACGGGATTATGTATTAAGTAGAAGTAGAGAACCTGGGTGAGCTAGACATCCAAAAGTTACACTTACTATGATCACTGCACTTCAGAGCAAAAGAACACATTGCCATTAGTATTTCTGAATCAGATGAAAGAAAGCTACTCTTTCCTGGTGGTAAGTTTGGATGATGCTTTTGAACTAAAAGTTTATGTGTACAGATTTGTACATGTGAAGGGAGAAGAGAGAAAAGTGAAGGGAGTTACTTTCAATCTAACACCCTTTAAATTAAAGCAACCTTTTTATTAGTATTTGCAGTACATGTGATTGTCTTTATCACAAGGGGTTGAAGTGTGCATGTTAGCACCTAACTCTTTACACCCCTTTCTTCTCCTTCTGTGCCCCTCCCTCCGTCTTTTGGTCCTTTTCCTGTTTGTAAAAGACCTACCTCCCTTGCCTTTTATTTTTCTCTTTAGTGTATTTATACTTGAAACGACACGATGTTTAAGCTTGTGTATTTTATTTATTTCACTTAATATTATAGTTTCAAGGTGCATTTTCCCACAAATGACTTGCATTTATTCTTTATAGCAGAGTACTATTTCATTGCATATAAATACCACATTTTCTTCATCCATTCACCTGTTGATAGACATAGAGGCTACTTTATTTTTTATTTTTTTATTTTTTTTGGCGGTACTGGGGATCGAACTCAGGATCCTGCGCTTGCTAGGCAGGCGCTTATTCCACTGAGCTATATCCCCAGCCCCCATATAGGCTACTTTAAAGATTGAGCTATTGTGAATTGTGCTGCTGTGGACATGGGTATGTGTGTGTATCTGTGTAGAATGTCTTTAACTATTTTGAGAAGATGCTTCTTAGAAGGGAATTACCTTGGTCGAATGGAATTTCTAATTTTAGTGTTTGGAGGCATCTGTATACGGATTTCCATAGTGGTTTGTAGTATGTCTTGACCATTAGTTTCCCTAATAGCTACGGCATGGCCTCATAGCCAGCCAAGCATTGCTGAGCAGATACTGCAGACTCAGTGGGAGATTCATTGGGGGTTATGGAGAGATGGGAGGGTTATCCTTATTCTTTGAGAGCTTAGTCTGGGTAAGAGAATGAAGGTACACAGCAAAAAACATGAACAATAAGGCACTATGAATGGAGAGGTTAACTAGAGTTCTGTAGGCCTTAAATATCCTGACGTCCTGGAGCAGTTAGGGTTAAGCCAGGTCTTAAAGAACACCATGATTTGAGAAATGCATGCAGAGGGAGCGGGACATGCTAGTGAAGAACAGCTTGATGGTCTTAGAAGAAAATTAACTGCAGGTGTTGGGGACAGAGAAGAAACTGGGTTAAGTTCTGGTAAACATGCTCAAAGAAACCTTTGCATGAAGGACCACAGAATATTGGAGTTGCAAAGACCTGAGAGACTCTGGTCTGGTACTCTCCTTATTTAGATACAGAAATTGAAGGCTCGTAGAGCAGTTTACCTAGGGTTACATAGTGGCCAGAATTAAGTTCAGTTAAAAATGAATGACAAAAAAAGAAAAAAAGAATGACAAGCAAGGGATTTTTTATGTTTTTACTTTGTTTATCATTATTGCTGTTTTATAGGTGCTTCTCTTGAATGTATTTACAGACCGAGGGGAAAGTAGCAGAGAGACAAGATCGCATGTGAAGGAGGAAAGGGGCACTCTTAGTGAAAGAAGCTGAGGAGGGACTTGGACCCTGGGGAGCAGCTGTGTCGAGGGAGCAGGGAGGATTCGTCTGTGAAGAAGCAGGGCCTTCGCCGCATGGCTCTGGCATTGTGATGAGCATGGTGGTGAGTGCAGGGAGGCATTAGGGGCCCAGCTGAATGGGAAGATTTGTATGTGGCCTTTGTTGGGCTAGGCCAGTGGTTCTGAGTGTGAATTTGAGAGCCACACGGCCAGAGTTCAAGTCCTAGCACAGCCTCTTAGCTAGTTGCACGGCCTTGGACAAGTTACTTACTCCTTCTGAGCCTCGGTTTCCTCTTTTGCTCAGTGGCCTAAGAACACTGTGTGCTTTAGATTTTTGAGAGGGTTAGACAAGTTACTCCTGTAAAGTGCCTGGGGCTACACCTGCCATATGGTGACCACTGTAGTGTCAGGTTTTCTTAGTGTCTTAAATGTGAAGGCCATTAAGTGACCCAGTGAGTTATTCAATACCGGGATTAGGCCCAGGACCTTCACCCTGAACATTATCTCCAGCTCTTTAAGATTCTGAGACAGGATCCCACCAAGTCTCTGTGTTGTCCAGGGTAGGTATGGACATGCGATTCTCCTACCTTAACCTCCCATTGTGCTCGGATTACAATCTTGGGCCACTGAGCTGCCTGAAGTTCTTGGTACGAGCAGTACCCTAAATATTGACTGATTTTACAGTTCTGCTCTTAAAACTCAAACGTGATAAAGAACTGAATAGAGGCAAGGAGGTACTTTTTAGTGGTTTATAGTTTCACTTAAACCCTGCGTGATTTCTTTCATGCTGTAAATGCGTAGCTTTTTGGAATTTTTATGTTGAACTGTTTTGTTTGCCTTGTGAATAGCAAACCAGCTCCTCATGGGTCTTGAGAGGTCCAAAAGTAGACAGTGACAAATGATTAGCCCTTGGCTCCCAGGCTGTGAGTACACCGTCCCTTATTTTGGTGGGTGTCTGTGATACCTCCTCATCTCTGCTAAGGGTGCAAGCTGGCAGAGAGACACTCTGTTTTAGTTTGAGGTTATATCTGTCATTCAAACTGGGGTTGAGTGAAAGGCCAATGAGAAAGCATGTTTGCTCCCCACCTGTGCTCTTCCTTCTGGGGTGGAACACGTGGTAAGGAAGGAGGGCGCAGATGCACAGCCCAGGAAGATGGAGCTGAATCATACAGAACTTCCTTGGTCATCAGTCAGGTTCACTGTGGTTGCTGTCAGTGGGTGAGTATGTTCATAGATTGGTGTACATTCCTAACTAAGATAAAGCATTGGGGTTATTTTGGTACAGTGACTGTGTTCTTACTTAATCACCTTGAGAATAAAGTCAGATACAGTTCTGGTAATCTCTGTATTTTTAATTCTTAGATGCAATGATAAGTGTACTGTGTTAGCATGAGCGGATTAGAAGCATTGGAGAGGATTTCTAGTGAATGGATATGAAAGAGTTAGAATCATTGTGAAGCCGTATGACTTCTCTAATTCAGTGTTTTCCCTGTGCAGATAAGGAAGCAAAGGGCCTTAAAGTTTGAGACTTCCTTTTTTTTTTTTGTACTAAGAATTGAAGTCACAACTTTGCACTTGCCAGGCAGGCGCTGCACCACTGAACTATATCCTCGGCCCTGAGATTTGCCTAAAGCCTTTCTACTTGTTAATGTCTAAGACGATAGTAGAAGATGAATCTTCATGATTGCCAATATTCTTTACCACTTTACAACTTTGATTGTCCCCCAGCCCAACATTCCAAACTCCCAAGATTTTCCAAAATTTAAAGTTTCCAAATTCATGAGCCAGTGCTCATGTGAACACTGATCCAGCTTTTTTTCTTTTTTTTTTTTTTTTGATACAGCTTTCAAACAGTATCGTATTGTCAGATTAGGGATGCCCAACTGGTAAGGTCTCCGCAAATATCCCCAAATCCGAAACACTTCTGGGGACAGGCATTTTGGTTAAGGGATGATCAGCCTCTACTTCTGTTCTTCTTTGGGATCCTTCAGTTCCTTTGCAGTTACTCCCTCTCCACACGGGGGCACTCAGCTGGTGTTTGAAGGAAGGCTGGCCAGGCATTTTTCTCTGTGGATAGTGCTGTAGTGTGTAAGACCTTGCTGAAACCATTTCCCAAGTGTTTGGCCTGACTTCCTATAATGCAAATCCACCCAGGGGACAGAGTGCTGTCAAGGGGTTGTTCCCAGTGTTGTGCAGAGTACCAGTATCTGAACTGGCCGTAGCATTGCCTTTGAAGCCCATCAGTTAAAATCTAGTTAGTATGAACCTGGTGGTACTTATTCTGTGCCTGCCCCCTGAACTGAATCTCCTTTAAATAACAGCACTGGTGGATTCCTATTGCTGATTTTAAATGTATTCTGCCATCAACTGCTGCTTTATTTTTAAATCCAAAATTATAAAATAGGTTAGGAGTACTTATTTTAAGATTAAAAATTTTTGACAAGAGCACTGAGATAGGCAACTTCTTTTTGCTGAAGTAATGAGGCAAAGCATTTCAAGAAAATTTTGTATTCCCCTTCTGTCTCACAAGTTCTGTGGCCGGAGTGGGGGGGTCTCAAGTTGCTCTGGTATACGTTTCAGATTGAAGTTACACAATATAAATTATAGCCCCCTCCCTCCTTTGGGAAAACTTCATTTTCAGTAAGAAATGCAACTAGTCCTTGGGTGGCAGGAAATGTAGATGGGGGATTTCACCTAGCAGTAAGGTATGCTGTACAGTGGCTTACTTATGCCGGGCCCTATGCTTCCTCAGCACCTGCCAAGAGAGAAATCCTGGAAGGGGGCCTACTGTAGTTTATTACTTGCCTATTGGAAATGTAGGCTATGTTTTTTGGCAGGGCATCACCAAAGCCCAATTATTTGACTCCTATGAGATTTAACTCCATTCTCATTCTGGACAGTAGCATATGAGCATGTGTGAACAGCTCCATCTCCCCCCAGTTTGCCAGCTGTAAATGTGCCCCGAGGCAGCTGGCCCTGCCAGTTCTCTTAGTGCTCACCACCTGTGCCAGACACTGGAGCCCCTGTGCTTCTCCCTCCCTGCACACATTTCCACCTGCTGGAGAGTCCCAGGAGCCCAGAGTATCTGTGACCCATAAGCCAGCTTCTGGGCACTGTCGTGGGCACTCGGGTGCAGGAGTGGCATGAAGGCAGGGGAGAGCTGTCCCCGTCGTGGTCCCCGTCGTGTGCATCATTAGTGGAAACGCTGACACATGTGCACATTGCTGCTGCTCTGTTCTGTACCTGGAATATCTCCCCAGAGCCCATGTGGTAAAGGCTGGGTCTCCAGAGCAGTGCTGAGGAGATGGTGGGGCTTTATGGAGGTCTTTGGATGGTGAGAGCAAGCCCTTGAGGGGCATAGTGGTATCCTAACCCATGCAGTGGTTCATTTTTGCTTCCTGGCCTTGAAGGACATGGTTCTGCTCTGCTTCGCGCTCCTGCCACAGTGTTATCATGTCATGACAGGCTGAAGCAACAGGGCCAACCCGGTATGCACAGGGGCTTCCAAAACTATGAGCCAGGGTAAACCTTTACTCTTTATAGTGGATTTATCTAAGCTGTATTGTTATAGTGAAGGAAAGTGGACTAGCCAGCCACAGTGCCTAGAATAATGCCTGACATACAATAAACAATATGTCTGGTAAATGAACAGTTTAATATTCAGTTACTTCATGCTACTGACTCATAAGCGCTCTCATTCTTTTTTTTTTTCCAGTACTGGGGATCAAACTCAGGACCTTGCGCTTGCCAGGCAGGTGCTTATTCCATTGAGCTATATCCCCAGCCCCCAACCTCTCTCATTCTTTTGGAGAAAATAAAGGTTTTCAGAGTTGTATTAGGCAGAGTAGGTTAGGATGCAGCTATAAATAGACTCAATAATTGTAATGGTTCAAATACAACAGAAGTTTATTTCTTGCTCATGTTGAAAGGAGGTATTTGTGGTAACGCTCCACCTTTGAGTTCAGAGACTCAGGTGTGCCTTCTGTCTTGTGCTTCTGCCTTCCTCACAGGCCACAGTACTGATGGCATTCAGGTGGCAGGAAAGAGCCAAAAGAGTCTTCAAGGCTGTACCTATAAGCATCACACATGCTGCAGCTAAATCCAAAGGAGACTCTGTAGTGTATCTGTGTCCTGAGGATTATACTAAGTTTTGAACATCTATATCTTTTTATTTATTTATTTTTTGAGACAGAGTCTCATGTAGATCAGGCTGGTCTTGAGCTCACGGTGTAGCTCAGGCTGGCCTTGAACTTGAAGCAGTCTTCCTGCTTGCAGCCTCCTAAGTGTTAGAATTACAAGCATGCACCAGCACCTCTGACTCATCAGTGTCAACTTTGAACTGAAATGCATCTGTAATCCTACTTTGAGATTCAGAAGGGCTGGTACAAGGTTCAGTGGTAAATTTCCCTTTGGTTTAAGTCATCTTATTCCTGAAAACCTAGGGACATTAGAAAAATTATGCTTTTAACAATAAGAGAACAAACTCAGGACACAGCAGTATATAGTCAATATAATTTCAACTGTGTTAAATATTCATAAACGATTGTTTTTCTTTCTCACAGTATATGAGCCTCAGGAGAGTTCTTTCTCCCTCTGCAAACTTACGACTTGCCAAGCTAGAACATGGCTCTCAGAGCTGTGTGTACCTGTGCCCTTCCATGCCCCCTTCCTCTCTGAACAGTGCAGCTGTGTGCTGTGCTGCGTTGTGGGCATTGAGACGTCATCATTGGGCAGAACAGATGGAGCCTTCATTCATAGACCTTTTACTCCACTTGGAAATGGACAGTAAAGTAAAAAGTAAAATTGGTAGCATATAAAATGGTAATAAATGCTAAGAATTAAAAAAAATGAGAAACAAAGGGTAAGGATGTGACTCAGTGGTAGAGCTTTTGTCTCACATGCACAATGCCTAGAGTTTGATCTCTGTCATTTAAAAAGGAAAAAAAGCAAAAATCGAGGAGTTGAGAAAGGGAGATGAAATGTCACAGGGATAGAAATTTTAGGCGAGATGGCTGGGGAAGGCCTTCCTTGAAAGGAACTTGTAATATAAAGACCTACTGGCCAATGTGGAGCTCGCCAGGAAACTCCTTGTAAATGTAACGTACTTGAAATTAATCCAACTTTTTGACTAACGAAAGCCATAATATCCAAGGTTCTGCTCATTAGTTTTTTCATTGCTATGCTTATCTGGATGTTCTGAACTTAGAGGTGTTATTAGAGTTCGAACCCAGTGCCTTCATGCTGAGCCACATCCCCAACCCTTTTTAAAATAAATTTCTAATTTTCTGACAGGGTCACCCAGGCCAGCTTTGAACTTGCAGCCCTGCCTCAGCCTCCCAGGGGGCTGGGATTTCAGGCGTGCGCCGCCACGCCTGGCTTATTTATGTCTCTGTTGTTAGGTGGGAGTGCACTTGGAGCGCTATACTCCTGTAAACACCATCTCTTCTTTCACAAGTTGGGGATTCTGAGATTTCTCCAGGGTGTGTCCTGCAAGCTTGAGGTAGCCATTACCTTTCTGCTTCCTGCTTAGCCCTGTCCTCCACTGGGGATGCCACTAGCCTGGAAACAAAAAATGATCATGGCTTCCTACGTTCAGCTCTCAATTTTTGACATGCTTACCATTTGCTGGGTCTAGAATACATACTTTACATGCATTACCATCTACATTTGATGGATAAACTGAAGTTCAGACAGCCGTAGTTGTGACAAGAAGAGGTGAGATCAAATCTAGATCAAAACCCGCACTGAGTCCGCAGTTGGGCTCTTCCTGTTCACTTCCTCTTCTCTTTAGTTCTTCAGTGGCTCTTCACCACCCAGCTCCTCTGTGTGTGTGTCTGCTGCTTGCCTCCCCTTGCCCAGTGTCCTTTCAGATAGCGTCCCTTCACAGTATCGCAGTGTACTTTTACATATCAGAAGTCACCTTTGGAGGATGCAGCCCCAGGCTTGAAAAATAAAGCAAAAAACTCTAAAGATCCCACTTGCACTTTCTTAAAATAGCAATTCTGCCTGTGGGGAGTGACATTTCCATCCATACTCCAATCATATTTTTAAGAAAGTAGCTCGGAGGACATGTAGTCGTGGAGCAGGACAGAGGGGCACAGTCAGGGAAACCAGGGAAGGCTCACGCAGGGTGGGGTGAGGGCCCTGGAGGCACTGCAGAGCGTTGGGTCCTCAGCCAGAGAGACATGAGGGCTGTGCCCTGATACAGAGCAAGGACCTGTCACAGGGCCAAAGACCTAAGCTGACTCTGCCCTAAATGCCTGTCTATCCTGTCATCCGAGGAAAGCTCTCCCAAAAAGACAGAGGGTGAGGATTTCTGCCCTTGAGGTTGTATTTTTACCTGTGATCTTTTTCATTCCCTACTCTGCCAACTTTCAGGGCCATTTTCAAGCCCTTTACGGGGGTCAGGGTGTATTGTGCCTGACTTCAGCATGTTTTGGGAACTGCTTCAAAGTTTTGAGGTTTCTTTGCCACCTAGATGAAATGGCAAGGGTAAGAAAAGGCATAAGGGGAAGTTGGCAGGTCATAAAAGAATTTTTGAAACAAAGTGATGCAATTCAGTTTCCTGCGTTTCTAGTATCTCCTAATTCTGAATTAGACCCGAATAAAAGACCTGAATAAAATCTGTTCCTTTATTGAGACATTTAAATACATTATTTGAACAAATGAAGCAAGGTCACTTGGAAATGTCCAGTATGTGGTAATCGATGCTGCCTAGCCTGTGGTGTAATTAATGGAAACCCTGGCGACAGTCTGCTCATTGTTTGTCCTTGTGCAACAGGAAATGGCACAGTAATAAGGAGCTGGAGGTTTACGTAATGCAGAAGGAAGCAGACCTGTTTGCAGCTGTGACCAGTCGCGTTCTGTTTCCAGGCCTAGGCTCACCTGAGCAGGTTCCTGTTTCTTATGGACATGGAGTTGTCAGATTTCATTTTGTTGCTTGATTTTTCTTTTACATGTTAGATTTTTATTTCACTTATGGACAGAAGTAGTGTCTTGAAAAACTTCATTTTAGATCATTTTTTATATACTTTATAGTTGCAATTGTGTGTTAAGATAGAACTAACTATGGAAAAGGAGATGTCACTTACAGATCACCATTGCTTTGGACAGTGACAGTACGGTGTGGTGGCCCTAGGAATCAGGGGTTCGGTACTGGCTGTGTCAGCACCATCTGTGTGAATTCAGGCAACCTGCTTAAATGCTATGGGTCCGGCTTCATCTGTAAGAAAGTGAGTTGGGATTGGCGAGCATCTCAGGACTGCTGCAGCTCTAAAGTTCCTTGTTCTAAGCCCCCTTGGTGAGGTCAAGGATTGCAAAACACTTGTGTAAAGGAAATGTCAGAGTACAAAGTGTACAGTGGAAATATCATTCACGTTCATATGCTAACAGTTTATTCTTTTTGGTCTCTTCTGTTTTTTTAATGTAGATGTTTATATTTGGCAATGTGTTATTTCTTTTACTCAAAAAATAAATGTTGGTGGTTAAATTAGAAACCAAAGGCAGGGAGTGGTAGCAAGTGCTTTAAGCACTTGAGAGGCTGAGGCAGAAGTATCCCTGTGAGTGTAGGGTCAGTCTGGGCTACATAGTGAGTTCAAGGCCAGTCTGAACTATAAAGCAAGTCCCTGTCTCGAAAAACAAAAAAGAAAAGAAACCAAAAAACTTTTATTGCTCCACTTTAACACAGTAAAAATTGCTATTCAAATTCATCTATTAAATATTTTGAAAAGATATTCAATGCTAAAAATGGTGTCTGATTAACCGAAGTGAGTTGGCATTTCAGTTAACTAACAACATAGAAAATATAGGTAAAAGGAAAGCGTGGATTTAAATCCTTACTTTACTGCTGGTCCTACTTCATGGCTGTAGGCACACTTTGTCATCTGCAAAACCCCAGTTCCTCATCTTCCCTAGTAAGAGAATATTTTCCTGCAGTATCATTAAGGAGAAAGATATTAAGCACATACATAGTACAGTATCTGACCTTTAGTAGATAATGAAAAATACTTGTAACTGCTATGCATTATTTTATTAACAATTAAAAGGTAGGAAATCATAGAATACTGTATACTTCTAGGTTATCCTAATGTGATGTGCAGACATTACCATAAGAAATATTTTCATTATTATAGATTTCAAGTTCTTTTTTGTTTTTGTTAGAGCAGGTGAACTGAGATTTGTTAGAGCAAGACTTCTCTTGTCTCATTTCCAGAGCAAAAGTATGCCAGTGAGGATAAACAGCAAAAATTTATTCTTAAAAGCTGCTGTTGTAAAACTATTCAGAACTCTTGTCTTCAAAACTTCTGTGCTCAGGAACAAGGTGACTTCCTAGCGTCCACTGTGTGGTCAGTGGTGCCCTTGAGCCTGCCCAGCGTTGTCCACTATGCGAGAAAGAGGAACTAAAGGTCTCTCCAGGGGACTCACAGAGGTTTCTCTGTGGTAGTGGTGTCCTAGGATGACTAAGTCAGGGTGGGAAAGGCAGAGAGCACACCCTTGACCTGCAGGGCTTTGCTGCAGTGTAAAGTACCCGGACCTTTTAGGGTCTGGCTGAAAACCCACGAGGGGCCAACAGTGAGGGCGTGGTCGAGCTAGAAGCAGATGCGGGCCAGGATGTGCCTAACTGTGCCCGGGAGCAGAGGCTGTGGTGTGCTCTGAGGTGGACACAGCTGACAGGGGAGCTGCATGGAGTGACGTGAGTGCACAGGCGAGAGTGGGGCCAAATGTCCGGGGGAGGTTTCTCCATCAGAACCGTGAAGTTTAGCGGTGTAAACAGTAGACGCGTTAATTTAGCTTGACTGCAGTGATCTTCTGTGTGGTGTGTGTACCTTAAATACGTACGGTTTTTGTTTAAAAAATTTTAAAAAGAATGTGACCAATCTGAGTTAGTTCAAAAACAAGGAAGGGAGGTTCCAGGAGATAGCTACAAACATAGGTCATACTTCTCTGAAATTAGTTGATGTGTGGTATTCTAAGTGCAAAGGTGCAGAACTGGTTTCACACCACCTTTTATCTGAATTGTTTCTCTTGCAGACTCAGCTGCCACCTTTCTTTCTGGTTAAAAATGTTTTCCCTGGTTCCAGCAGTTTGTTTCGAAGTCTAGGTCAGGATGGCCAAATAAATTTTGTCGTCCCTGTGAGCTCTGGTCATTTGAAAATGGTCACCTGTGGCTGGGTGTCAGACAGCGTCTGGGTCCAGGTGAGATTTAAAGACCAGCCCTAACTGGTAAGTGTGCTTGTCACAAGTGTGGGAAGGAAGCAAAGTTACTTTTTTTCACCTATTTTTAAGGTAAGCTATAATTCTCACTTTTACAGTGTACAGTCATGACTTTTTATATATGTTAGGAAGGTAGTGTAGCTAATACCACTGTCTGGGTCCAGAACATTTTCATCACACCAAAGAGAATCGTGTCATTCCCCCACTCATTCCCTTTTCCCCTGGGAACTATCCCCCTGCTTTCTGGAGCTATAGATTTGCCTGTTTGGGGACTTTTACATAACATAATTCTGTTCACATAAGCAAAATAATATAAAATGTGATCTTTCAGGTGATCTTTTCTTTGACTTAGCGTAATATCTTCAAGGTTTATCCACGATGTAGCTTATGTCAGTAGCTCATTTTTTATGTGGCTAAATATTTCATTTTATGGACATACCATGCTTTGTTTATACATTCATCAGAATTCAGCATTCAAAATGGTGAACATTGTGGGTTATTTGCATTTTTTGCCTGTGACGAATAATGTCCCCGTGAACATGTGTGCACTGGTTTTTGCGTGCCTTCGTTTTGGTTCTCTTGGATATTTACCCAGGATTGGAACTGCTGGCCAGTGGTAACTCTCCACTTAACGTTCTGAGGAACCGCCCACTGTTGTTTAAGTGCACAGCTTCACCTGCCGAGGCGGAGCAGGGGAGTTCCAGTCTCTCCAGTTAGCGCCTCACTAACATTTGCTGCTGTCTGCCTTTTTATTTTGACCCTCCTGGTGTCAGGCCGTTGTCTGTGGTTTTGATGTTCCGTTCCAAAATGACTAGTGATGTTGAAATCTTTTCTTGTGCTTCTTGGCTATTTCCATACTTCTTTGGAGAAATGACTTGAGCTGTAACTGAAACTCCAGATTTTGCCCTCGGGATAGTACTAATTTGTGTAGTTATGCTAACTGCTGTGTAATCAGAGAACTGGCAGTTCTGAGTTTCAGAAACATGTGAGAAAGTTGCGTATAGAAGCTTGACAATATAAAAACATTGAAGCAGTTTTAAAAAAAATTTCTATACTTTAGAAATTTGTTAGTCAAGTACTGTGAAATACAAATATCCAAAGATATTTGGCCACTCGGTAGAATTTGTTATAATAATATACGCTTGTATTTTTGTAGCTCAGTTTTGTTTTCAGATCCCTCTTGGGTGTATGTTCTCATTTATAATCTTGGTAACAGCACTGTGAGATACAGTGAACAAATAAATGTTACCATCTTCAGTTTTAAAAACTGAACACTGAGACCTTGTGATTTGTTTAAGGTTGCACAACTAGTAAGATTTAAATTTAAGACTTCTGATGTCCATTGTTTTATGCTAATGAATTATTAGTCAACAGTTGGGGGGGAGGGTGAGCCTACATTGCTAAAATAAGTAATATGCCCAAGACATGGTCATAGCCGAGTGTGATTGGCTATGACCAATCACAAAGATTGTTATGTACCTCCGTTCATTATTTAGATGGCTATTATACAGGATGAATTTTTCATTTAGCTCCTTTTGTTGGAAAATCTTTACAATAAAAGAACAGAATTATGTATCCCTGAGTGTTCATTATGTTTTGAGCACAGGATATCCATACAAAGATAGAACAAAGCTGAAGGGTGGTTTGGAACCTTAATAAAAGGAAGGCAGCCAGTCTAGTGAGCTTGACCCCTTCATGGCCTCCTGTTCCCTACTTGTATGTTCCTAAATTGATCTCCTTGAGATATACAAATTTAGGGCAGGGGATATAGCTCAGTGGCATAAGCGTCTGCCTGGCAAGCACAAGGTCCTGCGTTCAATCCCCAGTACGGCCAAAAAGAAAAAAAAAAAAAACACCAGGAGACAAATTTAAATGTAGAATGAGTGCATGTGAGCTATCTCTTTGATGTTTCTTTTGACCCATGATAAAGTTATTAAACTTGCTTAAGTTCTATAACTTAAAGGTTTATAATTTAGCCAGGCATTGTGGCACATACCTGTAATCCAGTGCTCAGGAAGCTGAGGCAGGAGGATTACTAATGACTTCAAGGCCAGCCTGGGCTATAAAATGAGTTCAAGGCCTGGGCTCCATAGTGAGTTCAAGGCGGAATTACATAGTAAGACCCTGTTTCAAAAACAAAAAGTTTTAGAATTTAGAAGATGTACAGTATCTTGATGAAGAGCTGTTATGTCACATATATTTTCTACTTTAAAATTGTAAGCCCTTAGTGGCAGGCACCTTCTGCCCCATTAACTCCGGAGATGGAGGCAGGAGGATCACTTGGGCCCAGGAGTTTGAGGTCAGCACGGGCAATACAGAAAGACGTCTCTACACATAGGGAGAGGCCTGTTGGTATGGATGACTGCCTTGGAACATTCACCTTTCTCTGAGAACTAGGTCACATGTCATCTTCCATGTGATGACTTTGGGGCCAGCACCAGAGCGTATTTTAGCAAGAAATCGTATGTCACCAAATTGTTTGAAACAGTGTGCTTTTGCTGGAGAAGAGACAATCTATTACCATTCTTGTGTTAGCTTTCAAAAAATGTTTGAAAGTTGTACTCAGGTGCGCTTACACGCTTCCCATTTTTCCTGTGTTGAGTAGCACAGTAGGTGGTAGTAGTCGTCCATTCTCATGGCTGAGCACGCAGATCCAAAACACCTGGCGTGGCCCTGTGTTTAGCTCCTCGCCCTGAAAAGAGAGAGTAAAGAAGACAAGGAAGGAGTTGTAGATAAAGGGTGATTCCCGTCATTTCCTAGTGTGAGGTGATTCTGGCAGGAAACGGAATGAGTGATGTAACTCTGTTGCGAGATGTTCAGGAGCAGTTTAGAGCAGAGCTGAAGGACATGGGTGAAAAACACAGTGGTAAATTGTCATTCTGTGATTGGGAAAGTCTTGGCGGTGGTTACTGTAACAGAGATGAGGCATAACCCTAAGCGCCGCCTCTACAACAGAGACGCTTTGTGTCTGTGTGGGTGCCTCAAAGCCTCATCACTTTCCTACCCGTGTTTGTTTACATCTCTTGCCCTGCGTTCCCATTCTTCATGTAAAAGAAGTTTCTAGACACAGTTTCTGTTTCAGGTCACGTATTTTATAAGTTATGAAGCGCCCCCCACCTGCTGAGGCTGTTTTGGGTGTTTTGCACATATTATCTCACTTAATCCTCATGTTACTTAATCCTCATCAAATATACTGTCATCATGTACAGTTTAGGGATAAAGAAGCTGAGGCTCGGAGGTGAAAGACCTGATTCAAGGTGACAAGCAAGATTTGGACCCATCTCTGTGTGATGCCACTGCTTTCAGTCTCCAAGCTATGTATATTTGGCTGTAGCACCGGTGTTGCTTCTCAGCCTCCCATTAATTATTTGTCTTATTGATTCTGTAGGGCCAAGGATATAGCTCAGGGGCAAAGTCGTGAGTTCAATTGCTGGTACCAAAAAAAGAGATCTTAGGGCTTAAGATCAATTTCATTCAATTTGGTGGTGTAGAAGCTCCCACTCCTAGCCCTGAGACTGGAGCTCTGCAGTGCCTTCGGATGTCTGCACTTTACCACGGTGAAGGCCCTGGCCTTGCTGTGGAGGTGACCCAAAGAGAGTTTAAGCCAGTGGATCTGAGAACGCCTGGGTCCTGTCCTGCCACCGCAGTGCAGCCAGGGAAGGTGGCTGTGAGACAGCCTTGTGCAGTTGGGTGCCTGGTTTCCAGTGTGTGAATAGCCGCTCACTGTGCGGGAGTAACCATGCAGAGACAATGGAGAAGATTCAGGATGAGCTCCTTACTGGGCTGGGAGTCCCAGAGTCCCCTGGTGATTGAACAGAACTAACTTTCCTTCCATGCTGTCGGGGCTTCAGCAAGGGCTTCTGTCAGCACAGCTGTGTGGTAGGTGTCTGGCTGCTCTTCCTCCTGCTGTAGAGCCTGGCTTCCTGCAGTGTGGAGGGTGCAGTCATCACCCTGTTGAGCTCTGAGCACCTCCCTGGCACCTTTGTCCCAGGTGGTGTCTCTGTGTCCCTGCACCGCTCCCACCGGCTCATCACTGGCCCCTGCTGCTTCGCTTTTTATAAAATAGTTAGCCAATGTTCAGCTATACTGTTGGAGCACCCCTCCTGGAAGTGATCTGAGTTCTTTTAGAGCTCTCCCAAGCTGACTTCTTTTTCCCTTAGGAATATGATAATTCAGAAATGTTTTCAGGAGACAGAAGCCCTGAGACAGTTCTTTTGAAGACGTCAAATTTGGATTTTTTTCTTCTTAAAAATTAAAAATTTTAATTAAAAAAAAAACTCTGAAGTACCCTGTTGTGCCATCTGTAAGTAGACTGCAAATATTTCTGAGGTACTATGAGAAATTTCAGTACATGTATATAATAAGCTATCAGACATCATAATTGTCATCTATCAATACATTTCTTTTTTTGTGTTGGAAACTTTCAAAATATTCTTTATGAGTTGTTTTGAAATATAAAATTAGTTGTTGTTAGCCGTAGTTCTGCTGCGCTCCAGAACTGGAAGTGACCCCTTCTGTTGAGCTGCACCCCGAAGGCCCCGTTCACCAGCACCTCTCCTCACTGCTCCAGCCCCCGTGCTTCCAGTCTCTGCTGCCACTGTTCCACACTGTGCTTCTGTAGGAGGCAGCTTTTTAAGTTTTATACAATATGAGTGAGATCATACAGTATTTCTCTTTTTGTGCCTACATTATTTTACTTAACAGTGTCTCACGGGCTCATCCATGTTGCCCCAAAGACAGTTTCATCTTTATGGCTTCATATGCCACATTTTCTATATCTATTCATCCATTGTTGCAGCGTGATCTCATATCTTAGCTGTTAGGAACAGTACTGCAATAAAGGGAGTGAAGGTATCTCTTCAACATACTGATTTCCAGCCAAAGGAAATATACCCAGGGGTGGGATGGCTGGATAATACGGTAGGTCTAGTTTTAGTTTGTTAGGGAGCTGCCACACTGTTTTCCACTATCGCTGTACTAATGTACATTCCCACAGTGTATGAGAATTCCCGTTTCCCCACATCCTTGCCAGCATTTATTTTTTGGTCTTTCAGATAATAGACATTGTAACATGATCTGACACCTCATTGTAGTTTGTATTTGTAGTGCCTTGGTGATGAGTGATGTTGAGCATTTTTTCATACACTTCTTGGCCATTTGTTTGTCTTCTTTTATGCAATGTTTATTCAGGTCATTGATCCCTTTGTCAGTTTGACTTTGCTGGTGAGTTCTTGTATGTTCTGGACGTTAATTTGGATGAAGAGTTTACATTTCCTCCTCCTTTGTAGGTTGCTGCTTTATTCTGTTGGTTGTTTCCTCTGTGGTACAGAAGGCTTTGGGTTGACGCCATCCATTAGATCAGTTTTTCATTGCCAGTGATTTTAGGATCATGTCCAGAAAATCTTTGCCAGACCAATGTCCTAAAATGTTTTCTTCTAGCAATTTCATAGTTTTAAGAATGTCTTTGATTAATTTGAATTGATTTTTGTATACTTTGTAGGGATCTAGTGTTCTTTCTTCTGAAAATGGATATCCAGCTTTCCTAGAATGATTTATTGAAAGGACTGTGTCTAAAGTATGCTCTTGGTACCTTTGTAAAAAATCCATTGGCTGTAAATACATGGGTTTATTTCTGGATTTTCTATTCTGTATCATTGGTTTGTGTATCTGCATTTATGCCAGTACCTTGATGTTTTGTTTACTGTAGTTTTCAGTATATTTGAAGTCAGGTATTATGGTCCCTCCAGGTTTGTTCTTTTTGCCAAGATGCTTTGGCTGTTCAGCATTTTTTGTGATCCTACATGAACTTTTGTAGTTTTTTTTCTATTTCTGTGGTGACTATCATTTCCACAGATAGCTGGGTGCTTTCTTAATACTGAATTATAAATGTTCTGTGTATTCTGGATGTAAATCTGTATTGAGTATATGTATATATATTTTTGAATATATTCTTAGTCTATGGCTTCTTTTCTTTTTTTATTATTTTTTTAATTTTCTTTTTTATTTAAAAAAAATAAAAGTCCAAAAACATATTAATAAACAGACACCAATTAGCATAAAAAATAGTACAATCACAACTGATCTATAGACAAGGTGACATGGTCTCAACAGTGGTTATTGCTTTATCCATTGATATCTTTGAAGTGTAAATATATGAACCCATATACAGACATGCAAAATTGGTCAGACCATTTATCCTCTCAACAACAGAAAAACACAAAAACCAAACATCCAAA